>CANXYC011350605.1:0-45172 GCA_948193065.1 Aleurites moluccanus
TATGAAAGATCGTAACTTCCCTTTTAACTTGGAGTCTATCATGTTTGGTCGAGTCCTGCAAGGAGTAGATTCTGTTAAAAGGAATGCATTGATCATCAAGCAAATAATGCGCCAGATTATTACTTCACTTAAAAAGATTCATGATACTGGAATTGTTCACCGAGATGTAAAGCCAGCCAACTTAGTCGTGACAAAGAAGGGACAGATCAAGCTCATAGATTTCGGAGCAGCTACTGACCTTCGAATAGGCAAGAACTATGTACCCAATCTTACTCTGCTTGATCCTGACTATTGTCCCCCTGAATTATATGTACTTCCTGAGGAGACACCAAGTCCTCCACCAGAGCCAATTGCTGCTTTACTTTCACCAATTCTTTGGCAGGTACTATACCTCACAACCTCTTTCATTTGTTAGAAACCTAATGTATCCAAATTTTGCTTCCTTGTGGAGGTATGCATGTAGAAAATGAAAAATAATATGCAATTTGCTGGTTAACTAATAAGATAAAAAAAAAATCATTGAATTCGATGGGGCTTTGGTCATTTTATTGTCTAAAGTTTATTGAAGCACAACTGTATGTTCTTTGAAGTGTTTAAATGAAGTTTACAATTTCTGTTGCAGCTGAACAGTCCTGATCTTTTTGACACGTATTCTGCGGGGATTGTACTCTTACAAATGGCAATACCAACCTTAAGGTCCATAGGAGGCTTAAAGAATTTCAATGCAGAAATAACGAAATTTGAATATGACTTGAATGGATGGAGGCAGTACACTCGATTAAGGCCTGACTTAACAATTCTTGACCTTGACTCTGGTAGAGGGTGGGATCTAGCTACAAAACTGATCTCAAAGAGAGGTGACCTTATAAGGGGCCGTTTATCAGCTGCTGCTGCCTTGAGGCATCCTTATTTCTTGTTGGGTGGTGACCAGGCAGCTGCAGTACTTTCAAAGTTTAGCTTAACCAAATAGTGAACTATAACTGGAAACGTGAGTCCATATACTATCTTCTCTGTTTTCCATTTTCGGTTTCTTTTCTTGTTAGATGCATTTTTGCTTTGTATTGATAATTCTCACTGGACACTGTATCTTAATCAGGCCTTTTGCCTGCCATACGAAGGGGGTGCCTGATTGTTGTACTCCCAAAATAAAAATCTTGCATTAAGTTTTCAACCTGTTAATACTCTTTTTTTTCATATCTATTGATGGATTTTCTCCTCAAAAAAAAAAAAAAAAAAAATCTATTGATGGATTTCTTTATTAGGCCTAGCTAACACCACTAGCATCATGCAGTATCTATCTTATCTTCAAATAGTATTTTCTGACCTGGGAATAACTCAACTTATATTTTTACGGCTATTTTCATTTTTGAGCCTCTTAGATTTGTCATAGACATCTTGTCTTCAATGTATGACCGTAACTCTTAGAATTTTCTTCTTAAAGGATTCAAGTAATGGGATAAAACTGTTGTTGCCCTATTTGATAGAACAACAAGAATGCAGAAGCAGGCAAGTAGCTTCCTAATTTGAAGACAATCTGCAGAGAATCTCTCGGGGTATAGTGGCCTTCAGAAACATGATAACTGGTCTTCATTTCTATTATGCAAGGAAATGGGAAATAATTGAAGTTTTACATTTTCAAAATTTTTTGATAATGAAAAATCTTTCTTTGCTCATTTTGTTGTAATCTACCTGCCCCACTTGAGTAACAAGATCAATTGATTCAAATCACTCATCCGATTGTGTATCTACAACTCTATTTCTGAGACTTCTATTCAGAGTTGTAAATCCCTTTTCCTGCAAGTGTAACTTCCGGAATGCATCTAATTCCTGCACTTAAAAGTTATGAAGAGTGGATAATTATGTCTGATTTTGAATCCAAGCAGCATCTGATAAAGATGAACGATATGCCATTACATCCAAAATGTTTCTACTACACGATATGGATGTTGTGGTTGCACAACAGGTAACAGTAGTACCTTAAAAATTCCTTCTTTAAATCCTTTACTCATTTATTTTTTTCTTTGCTGGAAGCTTGAGTATTGCAGAATGAATTTCAAGAATATGGCTCTGTGGGATAGCCATCAGTATTAAGGGTTGAAAGTGCATTGCTCTGTTTAATTTCTGGAACTCTTTCTTGTTTGGCTCTTCTTTAGGAGAGTGAGACAGTAAAAAAACAGATGTCCGATTCGACTGCTTAGATTGACAAACTATTTTTAGCCAACATTATGGAATGTCGACTATGACTGCATGTTGTCATATATTTTGTTTTCATTACTTATCTTAATTGAAATTTTTAAGTGATATCAAACAAATTAAAAATAATAGCATTTTTTCTTTTAGTTACAAGTGTTGAATTACACACAGCAGTAAAATGAAAAGTAGTCCACAAGTACATGGTTCTCTCTCTTTGTAGCTTCTTTTCTTGTATATATTTTTTAATAAGCAATCAATATTTCTTGCTTTTTGTACATAAAAGTGCAATTATTATGATAACTCAGACGATCTTTTTCCTTTTTGTACTTGATTGATCAAATACTTCTACAGATCATCATGGTAAAGGAATGTCTCCAAGGCATTCCTCTTCTTGCAGCTCCATTTGCATTTCCAGTTACACATAGAATTGAAGATTGCGAGTCGCATCGAATGAAGGGAAATGATGTTTGATGTTGAAGGAGATTTTGAAATAACGATCGCATACCCATCGTCCATGTAATCTGTTCCTTCTGGGAACAACTGCCACAGAAGGCTACCAGCCCCACTCCCACCTTTTTTAGTAGAGTTCAGAAGTGTCTTGTATACTGTGTTGAACAAGGTATCACGGAACGATGAATTGTAACCAGGGTCTTTTGCCGATACACCAAACTCGGCGAATATAACAGGCATTCCTAGATATTTTTCGGCATCCTCAATGTGAGCTTCCATCCATGACTTGGTGAATTCAATATGGGAATCCGAAATCGTTTGCGAAATCCTTCATCCATGAAATTTACATTATTTATTCAAACCTTTATCAGGTAAAAGGGAAAGTAAGGCATAATGCGTATGATCAAGTGCACAGACACTGCATTTTATTTGTTTTGATGTTGTGATGAGAAGAAACTTCTAAAATGTATGCATATAATAAAATGTTGCAAATGTGGCTGACAAAAGCAGGATCTTACCAAGAATCTGCATAAATGTGAACAGAAGCAAAATCAACTCCAAGAGTCTGATGGTTCCTTATAAAGTCGGTTCCAACTTGTGTAGCATAGGAATTGGGGTTAAATTTAGCTCTGTCAGGAGCTGAGGGACCATAAAATCCTTCTGATCCAATCTCCACTAAATGCTTTGCATCCATGCCCTTAATGTAGACTGCCATTTCCTGTATCCATGACTATAAAACAAAGACATTCCAATTGCTTTCAGGATTTGATAGCATTGGCAAAAGAACAGGATTCATTTGACGCTACTACCAGCTAAGGAATATAACACAAACCTGCAGTTTATCACCAGTGGGATCTGAGGTGCATCGAGGTTCGTTCATCAATTCCCAAGCAAATATAGTTGGATCATCCTTGTAAGTTAAGTTTGTGAATGTGTTAACTCTGTTGAGCACAGTCTACATTGTAGAAAATATAAGCAGAGATCAATGACAAATATAGATATATGATACTTTCCATGGCAACCAAATTGAATATTATTAATCATCTAAAGGAAAAGAATGCAACTATCACACTATCAATTTATGTTGACAAAATTAAAGAAATGAAGCTAAACTTGCCTTAACATTAGCCTTATAGTAGCTTCTGAGTGTAGGATGAGAGAAGAAATCATCATCAGTTGTCAAATTAAGGCCAGCAGCTTTTCCCCATTTAACATATTGTGCTTTGCCACCATATGCATCCCAGTTGTTACTTAATGATAATACGAGTCTGATTTTGTATTTTCTTGCTTCACTCACCACAAAATCCAAGGCCTGCAGCACGAAAGACCAGAAAGGGCAAATTCAAATTGAAATGAGTTGGGGAATCGTAGTGGCATGTTCAAAACAATCATTTTCAAGAATAGAACCTCGAAAAAATAATTACGAGTTCAAACAAGTTGGCGTAGTGATATTGGAATCATCTTTATATTAACAGGATTCAAATTAAAATCCCTTCCTAGCCCAATTAATATACAGAAAAAAAAAGAGTTAAAATTACCTTAAAAACATCCTCATCATAAACACCTGGAGATTTCTGAAGAGCACGCCATTGGCCATCATTAAAAGCCCAAGTTCTGCAAACTGTTAGACCCACAGAAGATGCTTGTTGAAAAACCTCAGTGACTTTTCCTCTTGTAGATTGATCGGCAGCAAATACCATAAGCCAATAAGTGTTGAACCCGTTAACATAGAAAGGCTGGTCATTCACCACAAACTGGTTCCCTTTCTTCCCCACCATTTCCCATGCATCTTCTTCCATATCATTCAGCTCATAGACTCTGAAATAATTCACATTAAGTGAGAGAAATCAATAAAAAAGGAGTAAAAATATCATATACTATATGCTAAACACCATATGATTAGTTACCCTCGACTAGAGCTAGAAGATGGCAAATGGATGTCAACTTCCTCCACTGTTAATTGAAATTGGTCATCCCCATGAACACCAACGAACAGAATAAAAATGGCCACTGAGAAAATGTTAATAAACCAAAATCGTCTCTTGTGGGTATCCATTGTATTAAATCAAAACAATTAGTGAGCCACATTTTGATGTTCTTCTTGGACCACATTTATACATACGGTTCTTTTCTCTGCTGGGTGACGGAATCGTGATTTTGAAGAGGAGTGTTAAAGAGGGCAAAATCAAAATCAAGGGTCTGGCTTTAAAGCAAAGAAAATCTTTGTTTTTGGCTCTCCCAATCCCATTAATTCTCTTCTCTTCCAAACCCAGTTAGCAGAAAATAGAAAAGTAGCCAAATAGGTAGGTGAATACGTAAGTAAAGTTCGAGGTATGACTCCTAAGGTAAGTTACAAAGGTCCTACGAGAAAATGAGACTAAAGCTTTTGCCTTTTGTTAGGTGACGGACATATATATATACACACACACACATAGAAAGGAAGGAGAGAGAAACTGAATCGTACCCCGTATCTGCTAAAGCCAATTGGGTGATGAGATCAAGGAAGAAGAAAAAGAAGAAGAAGAGAGCAATTCATATTGGTAAAGAGTCTGTCTGATACAGGTAAGCGAAACTAACTAATAAAGGGGTTAGTTTTAATGGATTTTATGATTTGTGATTATGACTTTACACATTAATTATTAGTTAGTTAGTTATTAAAAAGAGATTGTAAAATAAATTGATATTAATTTATTAAATATATTGTATGCGAAGATTCATTTCGCAATTCTGTTTCAAGCTAGCCGGTAAATCTTCACGTGTTGATATTAATCCTAAAAGGTTATAAACTCTAATAATTATTAAATATTATTAAATAATTATTATTTATAAAATTAATATAATATTTCATTTATTTCAAAATAAATGACATATTTTTTTTTATATATATTTTAATTTAATTATCTCATTTTTTAATTTAAATAATATTTTATTTTAATATTTTAATAATACACTCATGTAAACTTGAAAAAATAAAAATATTTATTATTTTTTAAAAAATTATGGGATGATTGTATTTAATTAGAAAAGAGATATTAAAATAATAAATAATATAAATATTAGAAGATAATAAATGTTAAAATAGTTTTTTTTTAATATTTATATATTTTATAATTAAGACATTTATTTTAAAATTAATGAAGTAATTAATTTCATAATTATTGCGTATATATTATAATTAATACGTTGATAAATTATATCATTATTAATTACTTGGGCCAAGCCTGTGATCTATCTAATACGGGCAATTTTATAAAAAAAAAAAAACTTTATGTTAATAATTATTACACCATCCGTCTTAAAATTATAATATTATTTTATTTTACACATAAATTAAAAAATTTAATTATTTTTAATTTATTATATTAATTTTATCATATCCTTCCTAAAATATCCTTGCTAAAGTATTCATATTATAACACTTCTCAATATTTTTTTTATTTTTTAATATTTATAATAATTAAATATTTAATTTAATTGGCTATCATAAAATTTTTATATAGAAATACTAAATTTTTTTATTAAATTCATAATTTTAATATTAAAAAGTAAAAATATAATTATATATACATTGATATAAATTAATAAAAGATATATTTGATAATTATTTATTAAATTAATATCTAAAAAAATAAAGGGTTAATTACCATTTTCTCCCTCTAAAATGAACTAATACATTAAGTCTCCCTAATTTTTTAAAAATATATTAACTCCTCCTGACAACTATCACAATATACAACCAGATATTTTCATCTAATTTTACCATTAGTCAATCTTATAAGGGCAATAAAAAGATAAAAATATCTTTTTGTTATTTTTTAAAAAATAATAAATAAAAAATAAAAGTATCTTTTAAAAAATATTTTTCACTTTTTATTTTTAAATTTGTTGAAAATAAATTTTTTATTTGTATTAAAAAATTTAAGAAGAAATAATTTAATTTTTTCTTAAATTATTTTTTAAAATAAAAAAAAAATTTGTTTATTTTTTAATTTTAAAATTAATATGAAAATAAATTTTTTAAGCTTAATAAAATTTTTTAAACTAAAAATAAAATATAATTAATTAAAAATAAAGAATAATAATATTTTTATCTTTTTACTATTTTTATAAAATTTATTAAGGTTAACTAATGATAAAATTGAATGAAAATGACTAATAATATATTATGACATTTATTAAGGGAAGATAATATATTTTTAAAAAATTATGAGATTTAATATATTAGGTTATTTTATATAAAAAAATAATTAATTCAAAAATAAATTATAATTTGAGATCAATCAAAAAAAAAATTATTATTATTATTTTTTTTGACGAAGTGAGCATTATTTTTTAAAAATTTTGAGATGAAAACTGAAAATTGTAAACAACTGTAAAGGACAGACGCGTCACACCGTCTCCTTGAACGCGTTTCACTTCCTCGCCAACGGCTGATCTGTCATCCAATCCAACATAGTTAGCGACACCAAGGTCATTTCCGTCATTTCAACATCCTATACTAATCTATTTTAAAAAATTAAAAATTTAATATTTTAACATATTACGCTTAATCCTCAAAAAAAAAAAAAAAAAATACTTATATTTATAACAAGTTGACTACTGACAACTACGCTAAGACTACAAAAGGAAACTTTCTTTTTCATCATTTTCTAGTTTCTTCATTCACATCTCTCTTTCTGCTCAACTATTCCACTCACCGAGTTAGATTTATCGGCTGCCCATAGCTGCTTACATTTTTGCAGAAGATGGCTTGAAATCTCCTGTTTTTTCTATGGTAGTTGTTTGTTTACTTTCCTATTCTTTGCAATCTACTGTAATTTTGCTTCTTGAGCTACCTTTTTTTTTGGTGGATCTGGTTGGTTTCTTATATGGGTTTTCTTTACTTTACTATTTCTTTCCAGAAAAGCTCAGATTGAGGCTTTGAACTCCATTTCGGTTGGGTTCAACACTCAGATCTTGCGTTTTCTACCTCTTTTTGTCTAAATCTCTGATTTTTTTGGGTGCTCTGATTTGAATTTAGCTGAAGGATTTCTTCATTTCTTGCTTCGTATAAATTGTTAGTTCTGCTTTATTTTTATCAAATCAGAGTTAAAGAAGATGGATAAAAAATTTCTTGTTTTACTTTGCTTGGCCTCTGCAATTCTTGTTGTACTTGGTCAAATTAATTATGTACCTACCGATAAAATCCTCTTAGATTGTGGGGCAACTTCAGATAGCTCCGATTCCGACGGTCAGAAATGGACCGCCGATAAAGGTTCTAAGTTCTTGTCATCGTCCGAGAATTCTACCATATCCCCAGCTGCTACTCAAGACCCTGCAGTTCCCCAAGTCCCTTTAATGACTGCTCGTGTTTTTCGCTCTAATTTCACATATAGCTTCCCTTTGGGCGCTGGGCGAAAATTCGTCCGCCTGTATTTCTATCCTGCTTCCTATAGTGGGCTTAATTCGTCTGATGCTCTCTTTTCAGTCACTGCAGGGTCTTATACCCTTCTTAACAACTTTAGTGTTGCTCAGACAACACAGGCTCTGAATTTTGCTTATATTGTGAAAGAGTACTCGATGAATGTGGATGGTGGAACTTTGAATATTACCTTCAGCCCAGCTTCGAATCCTTCAAAGGCTTATGCTTTTGTGAATGGGATTGAGATTGTTTCAATGCCTGATATTTATAGCAGTACTGATGGAACTTTAACAATGCTGGGTGTTGATTCCGCTCCATTTTATATAGATAATAGTACTGCACTTGAGAATGTTTATCGGTTAAATGTGGGCGGTAATGATATCTCGCCATCAGGAGATACAGGTATGCTTAGGTCTTGGTCTGATGACCAGCCATATATTTATGGGGCAGGTTTTGGTGTTCCAGAGACGGCTGATCCAAACATGACTATTAAGGACCCTGTGCCTCCTTATCTTGCACCACGTGATGTCTATGCTACTGCGAGATCAATGGGGCCGAATGCTAAAATCAATTTGAATTACAATTTGACTTGGATTTTCAGTGTCGACTCTGGTTTCAATTATTTGGTAAGGCTTCATTTCTGTGAAGTTGCGTCAAATATTACCAAGATTAATCAGAGAGTGTTCAGCGTCTTCCTCAACAATCAAACTGCTGAGGATCAAGCTGATGTGGTTGCGTGGGCAAACAAACACAATGGAGTTCCGGTGCATAAGGATTATGTGGTGCTTGTTCCTGTTGGGAGCCCTCAGCAAGATCTGTGGCTTGCACTTCATCCAAATACAGATCCAGTTTTGAAGTCCATGTTTTATGATGCTATCATAAATGGAGTGGAGATATTCAAAATTAGCAGAGCTGATGGTTATCTTGCTGGGCCCAATCCAATTCCTGCTCCTAAACAGGAAGTAATTGATCCTTCGTTGGCCAGACCATCATCTGGCTCTGGCCATTCAAAGAGCCAGAAAGCAATCGTAGCTGGGGGTGTAAGTGGTGGGGTTGTTCTAGCCCTTGTTGCTGGTTTCTGTGTTATTGCTGCATCTCGTCGTCGGAGACATGGGAGGGAGACAAGTGCAAGTGATGGGCCATCTGGGTGGCCGCCTCTTTCACTGTATGGGAATTCTCACTCTGCTGGTTCAGCCAAGACAAACACTACTGGAAGTTATGCTTCCTCGCTACCTTCAAACCTTTGCCGCCACTTCTCATTTGCTGAGATCAAGGCAGCTACCAACAATTTTGATGAGGCTCTGCTCCTTGGAGTGGGAGGTTTTGGCAAAGTCTACAAGGGAGAAATTGATGGTGGAACAACTAAAGTTGCAATCAAGCGTGGCAATCCACTTTCTGAGCAGGGTGTGCATGAGTTCCAGACTGAGATTGAAATGCTTTCAAAACTTCGACACCGTCACCTTGTTTCATTGATTGGGTACTGCGAAGAGAACTGTGAGATGATCCTTATTTATGATTACATGGCTTATGGAACACTGCGTGAGCATCTATACAAAACCCAAAAGCCTCCTCTGCCGTGGAAGCAAAGGCTTGAGATATGTATTGGCGCTGCTCGTGGTTTGCACTATCTCCATACTGGTGCTAAGCACACTATCATCCACCGAGATGTCAAGACAACTAACATTCTTTTGGATGAGAAATGGGTTGCAAAGGTGTCTGATTTTGGATTGTCAAAAACAGGTCCTACATTGGATCACACCCATGTTAGCACAGTAGTGAAGGGCAGTTTTGGTTATCTGGATCCAGAGTACTTCAGGCGCCAGCAGCTAACCGAAAAATCTGATGTTTACTCATTTGGTGTTGTGCTGTTTGAGATCCTTTGTGCTCGACCTGCCTTGAACCCAACACTGCCGAAGGAGCAAGTCAGCTTGGCAGAGTGGGCTGCTCATTGTCACAAGAAAGACATCCTTGATCAGATTGTTGACCCTTATCTGAAAGGGAAAATTGCACCAGAATGTTTCAAAAAGTTTGCTGAGACAGCAATGAAGTGTGTATCTGATCAGGGCATTGAGCGGCCATCAATGGGTGATGTGCTCTGGAACCTAGAGTTTGCTTTGCAGCTGCAAGAGAGTGCAGAGGAGAGCGGCAAGGGTATTGGCGAAATAGACTATGAGGAGATGCCATTCATTGCTTCCTCTAAAGGGAAGAAAGATCCCGATGCTTCCCCTGGTTTTGATGGCAATATTACAGATTCAAGAAGCAGTGGAATGAGCATGAGCTTAGGCGGCCGGAGCCTTGCTAGTGAAGACTCTGATGGGTTGACACCAAGTGCTGTGTTCTCTCAGATCATGAACCCAAAAGGTCGTTGAGATCAGAAGAACTGCATATTCTACTATTCCAAAATTAGCAATTTTCTATCCAATGCTAATCATATCCAAGCAATTAATTTACTCACCCTTTTTTTTTTAATTTTAAATTTTATTTTTCTCTCAATGGTATGGTATGTTTTGATCAAGTCAGTTATAGTTTGTATCTACGATTACTTGAAGAGTGTAAAAAATAAAGTGTCGGTCCATTCCAAATTTCATTTCACCATTGATGATAGAACTATTATTTGGTCATTTTCATTGTTGAAGTTTGGATTTCTTTCTTTTCTCAAGTAGCTGAAGATTGTTTGGAGAGGATAAATTTTATTATTATTTATTGAAACTAATAATGAGAAACAACAGAAATTTGAGGGTGACCTAATTACCGTAAAATCGGGTGTTTCACATGTGGATGGGGCCATGTTTGTGACAGATAATCAAGGAGGACAGGGAAGTACCAACGTTTCCTGCCTGGCCAGCCTCATCTTCTGTTGAGTGTTGACTAATTGGCAGTTTATTTTTAGTATAAAAAAAAATATCGTGAATTTATTATTTTAAATTAAAAAAAATATATATAAAATTATCGGATTATGTCTTAATATGTAACTGATAAATTTTTGTTCTATATATTTTTATATTTTAAGTTAACCAAAAGCACTTATTTATATTAGTATGTTTGTTGATAATTCAATAAAAAAAAGTGTTTTCTATTAATAATTTTACTTTTTTTTTTTAATATTATAGAGGAAGAAATAATTAAATATGAATTTATTATTTAATAAAAAATATATTTATCATTAGATTATATCTCGATATACAATAATTTCACTCTTAATTACTCATTAATTAATTTAAAAATTTGATACCTTAAATTATAATTATAAGACAAATTTTATTAATTAAAAGATTAAAATACTAAGTTGGTACTTAAATTTATTATATTATATTATTAATTTAATTTTTAAATTTTGATTGAAATTATTTAAACTCTTTAACTTTATAAATTTAATTAATTGAGATGTTAATTTGATTATTAATAATTTATTAAATTCACACATTTAGGAAATCTAATTAATTTCTAATAAAAATTAAAAATTAAATTGATAATACAGGATAATAAATTCTAAAGTTAATCTTATTTTTTCCTTTAAATTAATATGAAAAATGTTAGTATCATTATTTTCAATTTTAGCTTTAGAATAAAATTATAACTAAATTTTCAAATTAAAATAGAATTGATAAAAAAATATATAATTACAAAAAAGGCAAAATTTAAGATATATTTATTTATTAAATCAAAATAGAATGTTAATCATTATGCTTGAACTTTAATATCAATTAAGACTCTTTTATTTCAACATAATATAGTTTATATTAACTCTAAAATCTAACTCTAGTTATCATAAACATAATTTAGTGGTATGTTTACATATAATTTAAATATGGAAAAATAAAAAATAATACAATATAAGTAACATTTAGATAATGAGACTAGTTTTAAAGAAGTGGTTAAAGCTTTAGCTTAATAGAAAGTCTAATATGATTTCCATCCTAACATCATAAAGTGTAATATTTCAAATAAAAATAGTAGTCATGAATCATGATTTTATAACTTGGATTATGGTTAGAGGTGTCCATTGGCATTCTGGTTTAGAGTGAGTAAAAAAGAAAGCAAGAAAGCACTTTCCAACCGGTAGAGTGGTCCACACGGATTTCCAACCCAACCCTTTCTATTTTAAAATGAAAAAACCCAAAAAAGGATTCAAATAAGTTAAAATAGAAAAATGGCTTCCACCCAACCTAATGGTATTGCTTGTTCTTGTTCACACGAACAAAATCAACCAAAAACCATCATTACATCATCAACGCATTGGTCTTGCACTCCCCGTTTAGCCTGAAAATAAATGTTTTCAATTTGAGCAAAAAAATCACGCAAATCCCTAAATTTTATCCATTTATGTTATTGATTACCTAATTTTTTAAAATTTTCTAATTGAGTCTTACTATTTTTAATTTTTGTGTTATAAAGTCATTTTTTCATGATGACTGAGGAAAGTGACTTACACACGCATAAAAAACGTGTGAAAGGGAACTAGAGCTGATGACTGGGCTTGCAAACATTAACTTGAAAATGAAAAAAAAAAAAAGACTTAAAAAGTATAAATTATTTTTAAAATAAAAAACGACATCGTTTAACCAGCTTCTCCCTTTCAATTTGATAACCCGGCCCCACTCCCATTGTAACCACCAACATCAACACTTACTTTCTTGACAGTCGCTCCTTTCCTCACTTTTCGCTACTTCTTTCTCCCACTTTTCACCGACACTTTTTTTTTTTTTATTAAATGGCTTCGGCTAAAAGCCCGAGCATGAACTGAAACAGAAAAATCCCAACCAAAGAACCACCAAATTTTAAAACAAACTTCGCAGAAATTTTACTTAGAATGTCACTTTGTTCTCTGTCCGCCGCTCCCTCTCTCCCCCTCACTTATTTCTGTTCAACCATGGATGATATTGCAATAGCCTTAACCACCAATTTTGAGTCTATCCCTACAAAAAAAAAACAGAAACAGGAGAGCTTTGAAATAGAAAAACCCATCAACATTAGAGTAAACGCTCGTTTACCCATATCAACTTTATGAATATTTGAATACATCTCAATCAAACTGCATCCCAAATGAACATCTGAATCCAAGCCCAAATCCCAACCCAATTCAATTCTCACTACAAACCCATGAAACTCCCTCCCATAATCATGTTTTCTGCTATCATCATTACACATAAGTATTAGACTCGAAACTGTAAATGCATTCCAAAAACCCGCATTTTTCTCGGGCATTTCATCAAACAGTTGCAAAGCGAGTTAAAAACAAGGTGGGGCTGAGTTAAGACGCCAAAAATAGCATAAGCGGATATAAGTTTTGTGGCCGAAAAGGGATTTTGAGAGAAACCTAGAGTGAGAATTCAAGTGTGGGATTGTTTGGTAAGATTGAGAGAGTTCTTAGAAATGGAGACCTAAACCTGAACCCGTTTCAGCTTCTACTTCTCGTTCCCGTTCCACTTGTAACCCAGACCCGATATTATCGACCTTAACTGAGGTCCCCGATGGCAGATGACAGCGTTGGAGTTGGAGATGGAGATGGCAGCGCGGAGGAGAGAGAAAGGAAGCAGAAGGTGAGTGAATGAAATATATGGGATTTGAGAGAGAGGAGAAACAGAAGCTAAAGGAAAAAAAAGAGGGTAAAAACTTGGAGATTTGGCAGAAGAAGAGAAGATGAAATTGAATTGAAACAGAGAAACCTGGAGTGAGAGAGAGAGAGAGAGTGAATGAGGTTGAAAAAACTGTGGTATTGAGTTTGGATGTACGGTGTCGTTTTAAACTTTCATTTTTTTTTTTTTTCATTTTCCTTGTCACCTATACTAATGAGTTTTTAAATCGCGCTTGCGCGTGTAAGCTACTCTCATCAAACACATGAAAAAAAATTTTATAACATAAAAATTAAAAAAATTATAACATAAAAATTAAAAGTTGGAAAACTCAATTAGAACATTTTGAAAATTAAGCACTCAACAACATAAATGGGTAAAATTCAAAAATCTCGAAATACATTTTTCCAAAAATTCAAGTCTGATTTTCCCCCTTTCCCTACTTAAAAAATTTCCCAATATTACAATAATAATAATAATAATAAAAGCACTGATATTTAAACAAAGACTAGAAGAGAAAGCCCTTTTCAACCTTTCTAACAGACCCAACTTTGGAACCAAAAAACAAATACCTATTTTTGGTGAAAAAAATAATAAAAAGATAATAGTGATAAAATATGATACGGCAAACTGAATAAGAAATTTCACATTTCCAAAGTAGCGTTACTAGAAGAATACAGTGCACTTGCTCATTCCCAGGTTACTGATCCCAAAATTTTCATGCAGTCACATTTACATACGAATAAAATCTACAGACAAGCTCGCAAATTACAACCAAAATACACAACACACAACGGATAAAGATGCTAACTACTGCCCTCTCATGAAATGGAACAGCCCCAACAATCACGCACCACTAGCCACCGTGTCTAAGATGGCAACTATCTTCTTCTGTAGCTCTGGCTTGTTGGCTCCCACAAGCTTGTCAACTTGCTGCCCATCTCTAAGAAAGAAAAATGTAGGAGTAGCTTTGATATCCCATGAGGTACTGAAGTCCTGTGTTAGACACATTAACACTCATAGTTTTACCATCTCAAAAGATAAGCAATCTCTGCTATAATCTGAAACGGTAACATTCATCATACATGATTTATGAGAAAAGTAACGTATTAATACAAAATCTGCTTAATGGTTGCAAATCAGGTTGATCATATATTTATTGTGTGTTTATCCAACACCTTGGTCATAATCTACAGGTTATTTGTCCAGCATAATGAAAGAGGATATCATGCAAATATAGTTGGGGTTCAGAGAGTTCTACCAGTTTAGACTCTTGATGAATGATGAGAAAGGGGACTTGTCAAATTACTAAAGATTTGTTTGTTATTGTTGTTTGAGTTGTTGAGAAAAGAACTATGTTGAAGATGTTGATTTAGGGGTCATAAAAGTTTCTTTTAAGATGAATTTCACATGTTCTAATCATAGAACCTTCACATTAGCTAAATAACACTTCTAAATTGTTTTACCAACAACATACAAAATGGTACATTTTTAGAAAAGCAGTTTCAACCTTAATGGAAAACATGCTCCAAGTATTAGCAATGCAACTCGAGTTGATAAAAAACTTTTATACAACTTACAGGTAGTTCATCCACATCAACCAACAGGAACATTAGAGAAGGGTATTTCTCAGAAAGCTCAAGATAGTATGCTGCAATCATTTTACAAGGACCACACCATGTTGCGCTGAAATTTGCCAAAACCTGTCAAGCATCTCGCTTCAGTACCGAATTCAAAATAAAATTTTGAATCACACTCATCAGAAAGATCAAACAATTTTAATGCAGCAGCAATTTTGAAAATTAACCAGTGCAAGCAACAAATATGCATATTCACAAGAGAAAATTGCTGAGAAAATTTTGAATGACCATATTATATATTTTATTTTATTCTTAAATGTGAACTCCTTGAAAGTCACCAACCTTACATTTTTAAAAGCAAGGTTTTCAGCTCTCCGCCAGCGATGTCCATCAAAACAGACAAAATAGTGCAATGCGCTCGAGAAAATTTTCTAACAATGCCTTTTCTTTGAAAAAAAGGAAAGCCAAAGGAAAACTTACAATTTTGCCGTCCCTACTTGCTTCTGACAGCTTCTGTTCCCAGATCTCTTTGGTAGTAACGAGGTGCACATTACTACCAACAAATTCAACATGCTCATCAGCATCATCTGCCCCTTCACTCTACAATTATAATGAACATCAGAACATTGTCATTGCCTTCAAAAAGTAAGAATGAAATCATGCACGGTAGCATGTACACCAAGTTGATGCTTAGCAGTGGGAAGACACATTCCTTTAAAACAAAGCTATATCATAAAATGTAGGTGCAAAGACATACATGGGGATTCAGGGTAAAAAGGATCATTACCATTCTCAAGATGAGTCAACAGAGAATAACAATAACAATGAACATTAATAAAAATAATAGACAGTACACCAAAAGAATTTATTCCTCTTTCTTTCTAACCTATTCATTTGATTAAAGGCAAAGAACATAATAGACTCGTTTAGTTTTTCACAAATAATCATACAACAGTCTCTGCCACCTAGCTTTGTATTCAAAATTGAAAAAATCCCAGAGATTTCATACACCATTAAACGTTCATCAACAACTGCTCTTTCGATATTTGATTTAAAATTAACAGAATTCATCCTTTTTTTCTCACATTAGTAGCAACCTCCTATTACTATCATTTAGGTCTGATCTTCTTCAAGATTTGTATTTAATGATCCTAGTTTTCACAAACCATTTATGCTATTTCTGGATGAAGGAATTTCAAATAAGGAAATTTGTTTAATTATTTAAATTCATGAATGTGGATGAGATTTATCTGAGGTGGATTTAAAATTAAATGTTTTAAAGGCATTTAAATCTAGAGTCAAATAAAGTTTTTGTTCACATTCATGAAATTAATCTAGATTCATGAATCTAATCAATTAAAGAAAAACTATTATTATCAAATTCAAATCACGTAAATATCAGATTCTTCCATCCAAATGCCAGACAACAAAACTTTCAATTGCAATGCTCATACTCTTAAAAAAAATACTATAACAATTTGATTTGGCCTTTGTGATTTACATTTATGGTTTCTCTCATCAATTCATAACCAAAGATATCTTTACACAGGATCGGGTTATCCTTGTGAAGAAGACTGTTGCTAGAACTAACAAATAACCTTCTAGATCAAAGCGCTGTCCCAAGTTTACAAGTAACTGGATTCAGCCATTTTAATTCTTTTCTGCCACAGTTTGCCAAATGACAAGCAAGACTGTTAAGCAAGAAAAATCCTTTTCAAAAGTATTATGCCATCTAAATTTCAGCTTCCATGAGATTATGTGATATGATCCCAAGTAGGGTCCTGTGCATATCAGATTTTAATCAATCTTATTTAATTAGTTTTAGTATAATATATTTATGGGTTCTATAAATATATTAAAATTAAATATATTAGTGAGTTTTGGACCTATTTTGTATTAGTTTATAGTCCAAAAACAAATTTAGGTTTTATTTTTATCTTATTTAGAAGCTTATCCTTATCTAGGATTTTCATATAGTTAAGTTATTATAAATACTTAACTAAGCTCATATATTCCAAAAAAAACTTCAGATTTTGATTAACATAAATTTTATGAGAAATTCTCTTAGTTTTTTTGTTCTTACTAGAATCATTATAACTTATCAAAACTAATTTCTTTGTGGCGTTCTTCAATCATTAGAACTTATCGACTTGCTCTGAGTAAGCGACCTCTTGAAAAGCCAAATCATATTTATAGCAAGAAATATTGACCCAATAACAACTTGTGCTAAAAAACCTTAGTATAATTGAAAAACGCCACAAAGGGATTAATTTTGATAAATTCTAATGATTCTAGCAAGAATAAAAAACTGAGAGAATTTCTCACAAAATTTATATTAATCAAAATTTGAAGTTATTTTTGAATACATGGGTTTAGCTAAATATTTATAGTAATTTAGCTATATGAAAACCCTAATTTAAATTTATTAGTTAAGAATAAACTTTCTAAAACAGAATAAACTTCCTACATAAAGATAAACTTCTAAATAAGATAAAAATAAAATCTAAATTTGTTTTTGGGCTATAAACTAATATCAAACAGGCTCAAAACTCACTAATATACTAAATTTTAATATATTTATACAACCCATAAATATAATATACTAAAACTAATTAAATAAGATTGATTAAAATTTGATATGCATAAGACCCTACTTGGGATCATATCATCATAACTGAACATTAACTTTTACTGCAGATATGCAGAAAACTATTACTCAGGTCTTAAGTTCTTGTATTGATAAATATCAAGGGAACCAAATTACATAAACAATGTAATGGGGGCTAAAGATTAGAATAAGCTTCCCCCGATTCATTTCTTTCTTCTAAAATAATACAGGTAAAGAAAAGATATAGGTAACTTGTATTAGAATATCTAGAAAAGAGACACACAAGCACCAAAGACTAATAAGTCATAATGTTTAAGGATGGCAGGGATAGGGAGTTGCAAAAAACAAAGACCAGCATTCTACTTGTACATACCCAAAAATACATAATATCCATTTCTCTCTTTATGAATACATAACATACATCAGTTCACAAAATTACCTTATCAAAGCATAAGCATTGTCCCATATCTGATATAGATAGCCAAAGATTAATTCCTAGCAGATGCAGTAGAAAGGTAACCTGAAAGTAAAAAAAATTCATGAATGACTACATCAGAATTTTACAACAAAAAGAAAAGATCTCTTTCCCCTGAATGGCATATCCAATTTTGTAACAGAAGCTTTTGATTTACCTTAAAGCCATGCATAAGCACATGGGCTTGGAGAAAAATTTTAAAAACAAAGAGATAATCCTCATTTTCTTTTTATAAGAAGGTTGGAAATACTGAGCATATTAAAATCAAACCTCATATTTTTCTATCTCATGAGATTGGTAGTAGTGAGCATACTTATCCATGGTTTATTATTTTGCATTTCCACAATCATTGTTTTTGAAATAAGGTGTCATTTGGCCCATATGAATTAGCAATTCCTATACATTCTAAAGTGACAACTATTATATCCAGGGATGATTGGTGTCACTGTCAGCTTGTTGACAGGTCTGATGATTTAGACCCTGTTCAAGGCATAATTTTGTGGGTTTACTATCCTAATCATCAAGAGCAAGATATGATCTATTAGCTGCTGCAAAAGATTGTATGTTTTTCTATAGTTTGATAGTTTACATTCCTAAAATATGGTGCCATTTGGTTTATGATTTTTAACAATGTTTTATAGTCTTATAGGCTTATACATTCTAAAATGGCAGCTGATATCTCTAGGATGTTTGATGTCACCCTGTTGCCAGGCCTAACATGTTCAAGACACAATTTGTTGCTTTAACATCATAACATCACAAGACAGTGCAAAAAATGGTATGCATAAAAGAAGTAGAGAAGTAGAGCTCTAAAGATTGCTTGGGTCACAAAAACAGAGCTCCAAAAGTTACTCTTTTTTTCCTTCTTAGAATTAGCTATTCTCAACACAACTATCTACCAAGGAAACACGGTATTCTGCTTGTTCTATGAAGGAAATGAATTTTGGCAACTAAATAACATTATATTAGAATGTAGAATGGAGAGTGTTCATGGGCTGTAAAAGCATTGAAAGGAAAGGCATCTTTGGAAATTATAAATTAGCACAAATACTGACAAGAATATCCTTGTGTTCTAGATGATATATATACACTTGAAAAACTCGTATTGTAAAATCTGAACTGTTGCTTACTTTATTTTATATAATTTGCAGTTCTACTGCTTTGGTTTGTTTTTGAAATGGCAATAACAACAATGATAAGGAAACAGCATTAATTGAAGTTTCTACACTTGAATACAACTTAAAATTAACCATTAAAACCGCAATAATTTCCAAGGTTCAAAGGCAAACCTAATTTATTTCCCTCTTTTCTTCTTTATCTAGCTCAATTCAACAATCCTGCGAGAAATTAAAAAAAAAATCTCAATTACAACAAGGAACCTCAATTATGATAGTACTAGCATTAACATCAAATTAACACTGCTTCAAACAAAAAAAGTAAAAAAAAAGGATATAGATAGAGAAATGATAAAACAGCGGATAATGTTTACCATGTTTAGATCAGAATCAGAATCGTGACTTGGTATCAATGATTATTATTGTTATTAAATCACTAGGAGAAGAAGAGAAATTCGAAAAAAAAAAAAAAAAAAAACCCTAGATTTTATTAGCAAGGACTTGGAACAGAGAAACCCAAGAAAAGAGCTCTATCCAGAGACTGTCCTTTCTATCCAATCCTATTGCTGTCGTTATTTGCAGAAGGAAAAAATTGCACTGATGTACCTTTTAAAATTTTTTATTTTAGTGTATGTATTTCTTTTAACATATTTTTTTTCGAATTTTAGTGATCAGAGTAATGACGGAGTACAACTTAAGCCCACATGCACAGACCTAACTTCCACATGAACATCCATATGTTACACTAAATTTAAAATGATAAAAAAAAAAATACCCTTCAAACATTCTTAACATGAACAAGTCTGAATTGTTTTGAGAATTTTGAATTAGAGTTTGAAAAAAAAAACAGAAAGGGAAAAGTGAAAGAGAGCAGAAGAAGAAAAACACAAATCATGCAACCTAACAGAAGATTAAAAGAAGAAGAAATCGAGTGGCACATAATGAAAGAGATTCAGAATTTGCCTTGCGAAAAAAGATGCATAATGAGGACGTTATGGACCAATGCAAATTCAGGTAAACGTTTTCAGCTTTTTGGTCTTGTGAGAATTCTCCTTGCAATAAAATCTTTGTACGGATTGAGGCTTAGGCAGGATAATGGTAAAGAGTTAGAATTTTTTATTTTATTTGATATCTTATTTTATATTTTATATATATTTTTAGTATCTTGTTATTTAATAAAAAGCATATTTTATTATTTAATGAGATAATAAATTCTATAATTTTTATTTTTTAGTTTTATATTTATATTTGTTATAGCTTCAGCAGCCTTCAACGCGAAATTGCCTGGTTTATTTGACTGACTAATAATCCCGGCTCGTGACTTGTCACCGGTCGATGGCTTTATTCCTTTTCTTTTTCACGTTTTTTATTTGCCTAAATTAATGGGAAATACACCCCAATTTTTGCCTCAATTTATGCTCACCTTATTTTCTCTTTTTTTTTTTTATTTATATCGAAAATTTTCAATTTATGCAATATTTTTTTATAAAAAAAATATATATATATTAAGAGAAATATTTTGAATGAATAATCATTTAAAATAATAAAAATATTTAGATTCTAAAAATGTTAATCTTTTTTATGATTTTGCCTCTTAAACATAAATCTAAATATTTAATCATCAATAAGATTGTAAATAAGGTTGAGCTAATGCAAAGGAGAGGTTGTATACTAACTTTATTTTAGGGACAATGCATGACATTGTTGTTCTTGCAAAGTGAACTATCATTGTTTCTAAGTTGCAAGTTAAATATTATACTTGTAGGCCAGAATTTTATAGGCATGCTGTTATGGAGGGGAACATATCATGTGAAAAATATTTCATAATATTTGAGAAAACTTTGTTACAGTAATCACTGCAAGAAAACAATTCTGGTAAGAAAAAAATTATAAGCTAGTAAGCTACATTGCTAAAAGAGAATCACATCGTTGGACAAACGTTTTACAATACGACGAATTACTTGCATGTGGAGTTTCCCTATGCATGCTTTTAGCCTCATTAGAAGCAGTTTAGTTGATAAATAGTTGTTCTGGAACAGTTGAACGGGCATCAAACAGGACTCTAAGCAGCAATTTCTATATATGAAAATCATAGACAAATTAATTATTGTGTTTGGGCATTTGATCTCTTGCCCTCCTCTGATGAGCGGTTCATGGAATCAGGTGGCCTGATTTCCTCAATCATCTTAACCACTTCATCCATAGTAGGTCTCATATCTGGCACCCTTGCCACACAGGCCAGTGCTATTTGTAGCATCTGGACCATCTCTTCCTCAATACTATGGTATCTCATTAGCTCCACATCGAACACCTCAGCAGTCCATTCCTCTCGAACAACTGACTGGACCCACCTTGGGAGATCAACCACTTCATCTTGCCCCGTTGATTGGACTGGTGCTTTGCCTGTCAGCATCTCAAGGAGGAGAACCCCAAAACTGTAGACATCAGATTTTTGGGTAGATTTTTGAGTTTCTATCACATCTGGAGCTTGGTAGGCTGCACTTCTAGATGGGACAAAAGGATAACTCATTATAGGAGTAAAGCCAAAATCTGAAATGCAGCCATGATGGTCTTGAGTGAGGAGTACATTGGAGGACTTGATGTTGCCATGAATGTATTTCCCCCCACCAGCAGAATGGATATGGGCAATGCCTCTTGCTGTTCCAAGGGAAATCTTTACTCTGGATTCCCAGTCTAAAGGAGATCGCCCGAAATTATTGCTTCCTGCAGCCATTTTACAACATAGAGAATTACAAAAAGAATGAGGAACACGCCTTACATAAAATAAATGTTGTTACTTGTCAGAAACAATCTGCAATTCTGAATGAAAATAATGAAAATATGCTTGGCATGCCTCATAAAGTCTTTAACAAACTAAGAACTTCAAGCTTACTACAAAATAGTAACACTTGTATTCTTTACATTTGTAAATATTTAACTGCATTATGCATCCTAATTTACATACCTAAGCTATCAAGAACATAACAGGTTAAGTAATTATAAAGAAAAGGAACAAGGTCATAGGATTAACATACCATGCAATAATGCGAAAAAGCTTCCAGTTGCTACATAGTCATAAACCAGGAGTTTCTCATCCTTGGAGTAGTAATAAGCATGGAGAGGAATGACATTTGTGTGTAGGCCAACTCTTCCCACAGTCTCCATTTGCTGTTCAAAGTCTTTTTTCCCTGCTACCACATCTTTTAATCTTTTCACAACTACTATTGTTCCCTCATCCAGGATGACCTTATAGGTTGTCCCATAACTTCCTTTCCCCAGTACTTCAGCTGAAGCTCTTAATAAATCCTCGAGATCAAAATTGTAAGAACTGCCTTCAAAAAATACTAACTTGTTCTTCTCTGCATCTTGCACCCCACTCCCAAAGTCTTCCTTAGGTGTCTCACCCCTTCCACCCTTCCCTTTTAGCGCACGAGTGTCTTTGCCATCTTTTTTCTTCAAACAGCATATAACTATCATCAGAAATAAGAACAATGGTATCACAGATCCTCCGATTGCAATGGCAACTATAGACCCTGTACTTAGATTCTTGTTGGAACCATCTGTTGGTTTATGAGAGTTGGTTGGAGAGGCTGTTGGAGAGGGTGGTAAGAAAGTGGGGGAAGGAGAGGGGGAGGGTACAATTAAAGAACACTGATTGAGTGGTGGTCCACATAGCATATTATTTCCCTCAAAGGACGAGGTAGGGAACTTTTGGAGGGCAGAAGGAACTGAACCATTCAAGTGGTTGTAGCTTAAATTTAACTGTTTGAGCCCTGAATTATTGATTTCAGGTATGGAACCTGTGAGGGAATTGTTTTGGAGGTTCAAACTAGCAAGATTTGTTAAATTTTGTATTGTGATAGGAATATTGCCTGTGAATGAATTGAAGGAGAGGTCAAGTGAGTTAAGCTGGGGAGACAGAGATGAAGGGATGGTGCCTGAAAAGTTGTTATGTTGAAGGTATACGTATTGAAGGGAAGGAAGGGAGAGTAAATCTGAAGGAAGGTCTCCACTAAGGCGGTTGGAGCGAAGACTGAGGGTCATAAGGGCATCTAACTTCCCAAGTGTGTTGACTGGAATAGGACCATACAGTCCAACACCGGGGAGGCGAACAGCAAGTACATGAGAGCCATTTGCATTGCAAGAGATACCTATCCAAGACCTGCATACTGGGGTAGTAAAATTCCAATTGAGTTTCCTGCTATGAGGAACTGCTGCAGCGAATTTAAGAAGCGCTTGTTTGTCAGAATACAGGTCAGCACTAGTTTGGGGAAGGGAAAACAAGAGAACCAGAAATGTCAATGCCAGAAGAAATGGGAGTATCTTCATAGAGTATGCTGATGAAATGTCTAGGAGATAGATGATTGATGTGTATTCTCAGCAATTCCTCTTCTTTCCCTGGAAGGACAAAGAAAGTTCTGAAGCATTATTTTTTATAATCCTCCCAATTCTGGACCATAGTAACAAGTTACAGGGCCAACATGAAAGGATTAACAGTTAACACACACATAAGCATTTAAACTAATAAATAAATAAAAATGATTATGATCCCTCAAGGGACAGCCAATAATTAAAACTTCGGATTTCAACTCAGACATTTCAAGTTGGCCTAATAATTAGACACCACACCACTGGGTTGGTGTGGGGATTCATGTGATGGAAGAGGGCAACCATTCCTAGTGTAGCCCAATGTTTTTTAGGCCCCTTGCTAGACCCCCAAAAAATTCATGATTTGTGAAGGGAAAAAGAACACCAAATCATTTATACATATATAAGAAAATGAATGAAAGGAATAGAATTTCAAAAACATAGATGGAATAAGATGAATAATAATATAATGAAAAAAAAAATCCACAATATATTAACTGAGAAACCACGGAATAATGCTAAATGCAGCGCGGCTTGTCCTTATCTTAAAATGTGTTCTGAACAATGACCCACTCCTTTCAAGCTGATAAGAATCATTGTTATGATGACATGGATGAGATTAAACTCCACCAACAACGTATGGTTTATGTTCTACAAGAACATTAAGAAGAGCCACAGATATAGCATATTTAGATGGCACTGATACATCATCAATAATTATTAATCAAACACCCAGAGGTCCCACCAATTAACTAATCAAAGAATTAAATCTGGAAACCTTCCCAACTTCACTACTTCACTAACTCCTAAAGTTCAAGAAAGTGGCCAACGCACAACCTAGAACTAGAGGCTCCTACTTAATCTCTAATAGACACCTGCACCCCTACCCCATGGAAGATAGAAAGAAGGAAAGAACTATTTCTACTGAATTGTTCACTGTAAAGTGAGAACCCCATTAAGAGAAGAACATTGCATATTCACAAATTTTTAATTCAACAACAATATGGTAATGATTTTGATGTTAATGAAGTAGAATTTTCCTTTGGAATTCTCATGCTCTGAATTTTGGCATAACTTCTTCTCAAATATAGTCGACAGTGCCAGGGCCA
This sequence comes from Aleurites moluccanus, assembly GCA_948193065.1. Lineage (NCBI taxonomy): Eukaryota > Viridiplantae > Streptophyta > Magnoliopsida > Malpighiales > Euphorbiaceae > Aleurites > Aleurites moluccanus. The sequence continues at coordinate 24,873 of CANXYC011350605.1, forward strand.
CATTTTCTGCTTCATTCATACAATGCATCATAATACAATGATGTAGACACACAATACTTGATAGTATTGAAATTGAACAATAGTATCTATAAGAAAGCATTAACAGAGAGAAAAAAAAAATAAACAAAGCATATCCTTTCTATGTTAAGAGAAAAGCAAAAGCATTAAAGGAAGTAATCATAAATCCTTTTAGAATTTTCTCTTTGATAGCGTAAAGATGGCTTGATGACTTGCACAAGTGATGGAATTAAAAAAAGAAAAAAGAAAAACAGGGGCATGAAAAACAGCAAATATATGAATTAAATAGAAAATTGAATAACGGGGGACGACTTGAGATTAAAAACAAATAAAATTTTCAATTAGAGGATGAGCCTACATGGACAATTTTTCCAAGGAAAGCCTCAAATTATGCTTGATTGTATTATATGTTTATATTCATTGAAAGTTTTAAACTTCACAACCTAACTCCAGTTCTGCACAAAAGACCAGCAATTTCTATCTAAATGCGAACACATACACATTTCACACATGTATTATATATATAGTAAAGAGAGTGAAAGCTGATACCTTGAAATTGGTCAGGAATGCGAGAGCAGCAAGATGATAGCCATTAGAGGAAGAGCAAATTTGAAATAGAAACAGAGAGAAACCAATAAATTTAAAGGGCGAGCAGGGACGGCATTTCTTCAAGAACACGCACACTAAAGAGGGTAAAGAGCCTAAAAGAAAGTAAGACTTGTAAAGAGTAAAGTAGTTGTTGTAGTTGCAGCTATTTAAGATTCGAAGTCACAGTTTCTAAATTGTAACGTTCGACTGAACTAATGAACATATAAGAATTTTCTTGAATCTTTTCCGTCAAGCAAACGCAGAGTTACACGCAGATCTCGATACATACACCGTATATAGTATATACTATTTTTCATTATTATTCTTTTACTGTGCAGTAGCTGAGAATTAGACCAAACCCTGCATTTCAGTTAGCTCATGAGAGTAAGCAGAGAGAGATATCAAAAAGGATTTTTTTTTTTTTTTAAGTTTTTCTTTGAACTTGAGAGTTTATTTAAGATGAGAAATTTTTTACCATTTGAATTAACGTACAGCGATAAAAAAGAATTTTAATTATAATAAATAATAATTAAGAAAGATACGTGGGATTATGTAATTATTTTGCTGTCTGTTGTGAGTGGCACGAAGTGAAGAAAGCCCACATGAATTTGAAATAGCATATTGCATTAGATGATTACGGTAATGTGTCATGCCATATCATCTAATCCGCTGAGATTTTGGTCGAAAATTTTCAAGTAATTTTTAATCAAATAAATAATAAAATTTTAAATATTCACCTACATTAAATTGGATTTTAATGACCACATTTAGAAAAACTCCCAAAATTTATTATTTTTAGGTTCATTTATCTTAAAATCAACTTTTATTAATTTATATATAACTATTGTTATTAAAATCGAACTGAACCGATCGGTCAAATTAAAAAATTAAAAATTGAATCAAAAATCAATCTAGTCAGTTTATAAAAAATTATCCTTAAAAACCGGTTAAAAAACCGGTGAACCATCAAATTAGGCCAGTTTTTCTGGTTCGAGCGGATAAAAAAAAATTATTTTTTTTTAAATTTTTTTATTTTTAATCAAAAATAATAAATATTAAATTATATTTATTTTCATTATATATATAATAAATATTAAATTATATATACTATTTTTTTTTGTTTAACCGGTTCAACAACAATCGAATCTCAGATCCTCCGATCCTTTGTATTTGTTGATTTTTTATCCGATCCGATTTTAAAAACATTATATATAACTATCAAGCACAAGTTCGAACCAAGGTAAAAACATTTTTATATTTTCATAATTTTAAATATAGAACTGATTTTCCCTATTGAATAAGATAGGATTGATCAATTCAATGATTTTCTAGCCAGTCAAATTTATATTGAGTTTGCATAAGAACATGTTTCTTATTTAACCCAAACCAACTTTAACTCCATCTCGATTAATTTAGTTTCGACCGGTTAAGTCAGTTTGAATTTAACAACACTGAATTTTACTCATATTTTTTTATTAGTTTATATTTTTTTTAAATATGTAAATATATTTAAATTATTATGATTTTATTTTATTTAAATATTATCTTCCAATAATTTTGAATATTAAAATAAAAAATATAGATCAGCTAAAATAATGGAAAAAAAATATAAAAGAATATTTAATTTTTAAGAGTTATTTAACACAAGAAGAAAAAATTTTAAAAATTATTTGAAAATCATATTTTTTTTTCTAAAAAAAGTGCAATAATAATTTGAATTTGAATTTAATTAAATAAATTACAATAAAACTTAATTTTCAAAATAAAAATAATTAATTCATTATTTTTTTAATTATTATCAAATCTTGAAATTAAGATTTTTGACAAATTTTTTTTAGCTTTCCATCATCAAAACTATTATTTTAAGATAATATTTAAGTATAGATATGATTCTTGAAATTCAAATTTTTAAAAAATTTAATATTTTTGAAGATATAAAATTAAAAAAATTTCGAAATTTTTTTTTGGAGAGTAGTGACATGAGGTGCAAATATTGTCAAATTAAATAAATACTTTAAAATAATTACATATATTTAGGTAAATTTTTTCCTCTAAAGTGAGATGATAGTTTATGAATTGATTGGGGCACACATGAAGGAATAGCTTTCCATTGCATTTGTTTCCTTTAATTATGTCCAAAACGAAGAGATGATAAAACATTAATTATGTCACACAAAATTAGAGAAACTATAGAACAGAAAAGATATTGGTATAGAATGATGGTTTCAGAAAACAACATTAGCTCTCCCCTTATTTGATTTGCTATTTTATGAAGGTCATTAGCAAAATGCCAATTGATGGGTCAAAGTTTCTTTTTTGTAGTTTATAGTTCATCTTTCACACTTCCTAATCAAACAAAATATTAGGTCAAATGGTGCATGCAACATTACTTCTAAATTTTCAATCTTAATTTTTTTTTTTCATAATTGTATCATAAATATCATTGTTGGATTTTATGAATTGTATTAAGGGTATATGTTTGATTTAATAATTGTTGTATGTCATTGACCATTCAGGGATGGAGTGAACATAATTAAAAAAAAAAATCTTATTAGTTTATATAAAAAAATTTACTTAGTCTAAGTCTAAATTTTTATATTAACTTGACTTTTAGTTTATAAAAAAAATTTCAGTTAACCTTTAAAAACTCATGTTTTTACATGAATTTGATACGAATATAAAAAAATTTAATTTTTAAATTACTCACGATTAATTTTTTGACTTATTTTCTGTAATTATTAATGATTTTAATTAAACATTGTTAAGTAAAAGTGACTACTATTTAAATAATTTTATTTTTAAAATCGAATCAATTTTATTAGTTGAATAATTTTTTAAATCAATAAAATTAAATTGATTAAACTACTTAACAAATTAAAATTATAGCAATTTAAAGAAAGATTTTTATTATATAATTCATAATATTATTTTGATTCTATTTATCATGAATTTAATAAGAGTTATTAAAAAGAAAAAGTTACTCTTATTATATATTTCACAATATTATTTGATCCATTAAATTTATAATAAATAAAAGAATTAATTAAATCAACTAACCAATTAGCTAGTTTCAAATCATTAACTAAATATGCTAATGGTTATATGATATTTATGCAAACAAATTCTTAATTTATTTAATAAATTAATTAATATAAAAATTTAAATAACTTATAATGAGATTAGAAAATTTATTTATTTATATGTTAAGTTTATAATAATTTATTTTTAATTGAAAAATAGTCAGTTCACATTCTTGATTTTGGTTAAAAAAGTCCGAGATGCTGATGCCATGCAAAGTGGTCGAACCACCTTAAAAAGTCTACCTTTGTTACCCCCCCCCAAAAAAAAAGGTTTCAACCATAAATTAATTTTGATAAGAATGTGTTTAATTTCCACGTCAAAACCATTTCAACAAACACTTCATCGGCTAAAAGTACTTTCAAATTAGTTGGTAAACTTTGTGTGATTTATCAAATATCTTTTTAATTAATTAATTTTTTTTTATAAAAAAGGATAATATCATTAAATAAAATAAAAAATCAATACAAGAAATAAAAAAAAAAAAAAAAAAAGAACTAGGGACCATTCATAACTATCTGACAAACAATACGCTCTATTTGCTAACATATGACAATCACATTAACAGAACGCCCAACAACATAAAATGACACTTGATTTAGTCTCTTAGCTAGGTTCTTACAATCATTAATCACTATCTCTACATCAAATAGATTTAGAGAAATGCCTTAAATAGCTTGAAAAGTGAGTTAAGAGTACATTTCTACTATAACTTATGATCAACTTTTAAATTTGATTCAATTGAGAGCTTCTCTAACTCTTAAAATTTCGACTATTATTGGATCTTGATTTTCATCCATTAAAATTGATTTGGCTACTTTAAAAATACTAGCATGATCCTTTAAAATTATCTTAAATCTCAGTTTTTTCAATAAACCAAAGATAATCGCATCAACATTTAATTTAAACATATCTAAATCTGATTTAGACCATCTGACGATAAATGATTGAACTGTGAGTGATGAAATTTTGACTTGCCATTCACTTAGCAAAATATCTACAGTACACATCACTTTAGAAACTGAGATATATTCTCTTTTTTTAATTAATTTTTATATATTATAAAAAGTAATATTATATAAACATTAATTCAAATATATATATATAATTATGATTTTATAATATATTTTTAAACCAAGTTTTAGTTAATTTTTATAGATTATAAAAGTAATGTCATATAAATGTTATTTCAAATATATATATATATATATATATATATATATATATATATATATATATATATAATTGTTATTATTTTATAATATATTTTTAAGTTAATTTTTAGTTAATATTTTTAGTTTTTACTTTATTAAATAAAAAATCATAGGAAAATATAACAATGAAAATAATTAAAATGTAATAAAAATATTATTTTATTCTATTTATTTATTTATATTATTATTAAATAAATTTATTATTCAAAGAAATAAATAATTTAAAAAATATTAAACTTTCATATTTAATATTCTATTATTTATTTTATATTTATTTAATTATTTTATTAAATACTTAAAATTATAAAAATATTTTAAAAATATATAAAATAAATAAATACAAATAATGAGTATAAAAAATTTGTATGTTTCAGCTTTAATATATATATATATAATAAGTATTTATTTTCATTGGTCATAATGTTGCATTTCCCATCCCAGGCTAAGGCTATCTATGGCTTTTATTATTTGTTAATTAATACATTATTTTGGTATTAAACTTAATTGGTATACATATAATTTTTTTAATATTGGAAAAAGATATTTAAATATAAGCTAATTACTCAAAGCATAAAATTAATAATTTTAATCAGCTGAATAAAATCATGAAAAAGTTTGAATTCACTTAAAAATTTTAGAAAAGCTAATTTTAAGTAAAGTTTTAAACTCAAACTTAAATCACATATAAATAAATCAATCTCGATCACGATAATACTCATTTCGGACAAGTAGTTTACCACTTCGCGTCCAAGCAAAATGACTAATTGACAAACAGAGGCTGTTTTGCGCTCATGGGCTTAGTTGTGGGGAAAAAACAAATTGAACCCAGCATTACATTTTTTTTTTTTTTTTTTATTACAAAAAAAAAGGCAAACTCCTAATCAATCCACAAATTTGTCTGTAGATATGTAATATGTTGGACATTCGCCAAAACTACTTGAAGTAAATGGCCCGAAATACTCACTATAGACAACATTTTAGCTAGTTTGATAAACTGTGGGCCATTGATTGGCTTCATCTGGCCTTCCTCTGGAATGAATCAATTGATCAAGTCATCCTTTCATGGTAGCAAAGACTCCAGAAAAATGTCAAGTTACTGCTCAAGTATGCATACATTGTAAATATAAAAAAGGTCGACAGTGAAACCATTAATCTCATTGCAGAACATACAGACCGCATCTTCGCTTTATCATTTCTAGGTGATAAAAATTACACATTTCATTCTTTCCAAGCAAATAAATAAAGAGAATAAAAAATATTTTTTTTCATATAAAAAAATTAAATATTTTCAACCGATTACAGATGTTATAATAGACCGAATGGTTCAGGCAGAGGCTCAAATCCATTATTAAAGATTGGTCCATGATCGGATTTATCATCAATACAGTGCAGCCAGCTTGTGTTCTTCAAATCCTCTTTAAGTAATATTGTATCATAGCGGGAGTTTTCATAGATGTCAACTTCACTCAATTTTGCTGAGTATCGCCCATTATTTGCTTCACTTACAATTTCTACAGGTATGCTCATGTGGTTTCCATTCTCCAAAATATCTACGTTTTTAATGGATTCTGGAGCACTCAGAGAACGAGCAGCATGGATTTTGGAAGCAGATCGAATGCTTTGAGGGAAAAGAGTAGTGCCTGAAAGTGCACGATTGCTTCCTGTGCCATTTCTTATGTCCTGCACCAGCAAGTTTACCTACTGTTAGGATCATCTTATGAGACAGAACCTGTCCTTTTGAAAGTGCATAGAAAGGGAGGGACTGGTTGGTGGTGGATTGGAGGAAAAAAAGAAAAAGGAAGAGCAAAGAAAGTAAAAGGAAAATGTTTCTTATAATTTCAAACTAACATGATAAAGTTCTCTAGCATATATAATAGAGAATTATTAATTACATTAGGCTCCATTATGATATACTAAAAATAGCACTTTCATTGCAATAGCAATAACAAGAAACCAATGCTAGATCTCCTTCCACCTGAGCTACCTAATACACAATGTCATCATCATATGTTCAAGCTCTCATGATTTAATCCAGCCCAAGCACAGCCCAAAAACCAGGTAAAATATTAGAAAGAATGCTCATGGAACAAACTAAGATATTTGAAGATCATATTGCTAATGTCAATAGCAGCCTATGTATAAGCAATTCTATTCTCACTGTTGTTTAGGCATGATTATGACAATTTTGGTGATTGTACAGCTGGCAAATCTAGCTACTTGAATGATTATGATCATATCTATTACTTGAATTTGGTCCAGAAACCAGCAGACTTGTATGAGAGAGCCTAAAGTTCATTAATCGTGGTGCCCACAAAATTCATATTGGTATGACATAACCTAAAGTTAAAGGAATCATAGCATGAAAAAAGAGTTCGCATACCATGTGCCTGATAGCCATATCTAGAGACTTCTTGGATACTGTCCTCCCAAAGCCAGTACCCTTTGTGGTAATAGATGATGACTTAATAGGTTTCCGCATTCCTAAATCTGACACATGTGAACCTTTTCGAGTCTCGGATATATCAGAAACATGCTTGTTGGAATGCACACGACCCTTTCCGGGGGCCTCTGCGAGTCTTCCCCTCAAGACAATGGGAGATGAATGCCTTCTTGGCACAGAAGCTGGGCTTGTAGTTTCTGGGCTCCCCTTCACAGCGACGGCAGCACCTGGCCTGGACCTACCAGCCGAAAGTGGCCTGTCTGGCAAAGTTGTTCTAAGGTTTGGAGGTGTATCAAGGGGAAAATCAGGAGGAACAACTGGCTGTTGCGGAGTCTGTGGTCGGGGACCCGGGGAACTTGGTCGAGATGATGATGCAGGAATACGCCCATTTGAAAGAACACGACCAGCTGAAGCTGAAGGACCTGAGGCAGGCGACACAAAAGGTGCTGGATTCCGACGTGTGGGAGTAGATGGACGAGAATTTGATCGAGTAGCAGTTGAATTTAAGGTTGCAGGAATTTGTGATCCAGAACTTGGAGTAGAAGGCCTCAAACTTTGGGATGGTCGAGTCTTGTCAACTAAAGAGCTAGTGTGGGCTGGACGAACTCTAGATGGAGTTGAAGAACGTGAAGCTGTAGGGCGGGCAGATGGTGTGGAAGGTCTTGCTGCAGATGGAGTGGAAAGCCTGGCTGTAGACATGGAGTGGGTGATTGGGGAGGATGGTCTGGTGTAAGATGAAACTGAAGCTGAGCTTGTATTTAGGATTGAAGATGATCTATTTGATGAATAGCTACTATATTGTGAAGATGAGATAGAAGACCGAGTCACTGAACTGCTTCTAGTCGGTCTTGTGGAATGGTAGCTCTCTGGTTGTGAGACAGAAAGCTGAAAGACAAACTCATAAATTAATCTATCATAAGTGGAACTCCAAAAGTTAAATACATGTCAAGCCTAGTACATTCCAAATAAAAACTTCTGCAGAAACTTAATTATTCATTCAGACAAGTTAATCCAAATGAAGTATGAAATAGTTTAAAATTGGGACAACAGATAAAGAAAGAGAGTCGTGCATACCCTTGAAGCTTTACTAGTAGAAACTGATCTGGCCAAGGAACTGCTTCTAGGAGCCACAGAAGTAGGCTGTGGCTCATTGCCATCTGATGATGGAAAGGGAGGAGTTCCAGGAGGAGTGAGAAGCCTAAGGACATTAATATATGGTAAGCAAGGGAAATGATTATGAATGTTAAATTTGCATTATGAGAAATCCAAGGACATTAATAGATAACAAGCATGGTCAATGATATTTGAGGGCTAACTTCTCATTTTCCTGAAACAACTACTTAGACAACAGTAAAATATTGTCTATAAATGTATATTTAACATGAAATATATATTTAACTTCCGCAACTTCAAGTCATGAGTATTTCAAAGGAACTTGTTACTCGAGGTAAAATTACAAGCTACAGACAATTCTTTAGTTAGATCTTCGGTATCATATAATCATTCGAGTCATCGGATGGTATTGGTATTCAGGTAAACATTTGAATCTGTCATTAAAGACAGGTTCTTCCTTCATATCTTCCAATAAGTGTGCTATCATTTGAAATATGTATCATGATTGTCTATTACTACCAGATACAGTTCAAAGCAGATGAATCGTCTATTTTAAATTTCTGAGTCCGTCAAACACAAACACAGAGACGATTTCTGGGCACCTTCAAGTATTTTTTTTTACCTTCCATCTTTTAAGGATTCTCCAAATTATGCTCATTCTAAAAGATCTTGACTATTGCAGGAAAGAGGTGGTGCAGAAAAAAGTAAAAAGAATTGGAACATCCAAGCCAGCGTGATCAGCAATGGATTTCAATCCAAGTTGACATCCTTGGAATATTAAGTAAAAAGATCAGATGACACATCCAATTTACATTTAAACATAGATCTGAAATTAATGAGGTGAATTTCCAAGATTTACCAGTCATAATCATGCTTCCCATCTGTGGATGACAATAGATCGTCGATCCCGCTCTTTGCTAGTTTGGCTGATCCAACAGAAAGTCTTCCTAGTTTCACTGAAACTGAAATGAGATTCAACATCATAATTTATACGAATTTATATAACAAAAAAAAAAAGATTAAAATTATAAAGAGAAGAAACTTGTAATCCAGAAACCAAAAATACACTCCACAAAAAAGGATTCAGACTTAGATATCCTACACAATTTTTAACTTACAAAGACAGACTAAATTAAAATGGGAAACCCAAATACTTCTCCCAAGATATAATTTCACTGTATGGCCAAAATCATAAATACCACCTCATCAGGTAAATTTCATATGAATAAAAAGACCCCATTACAGAAAGCAAGAAAAAAAGGGAAATGGTGCTCAATGGCGGTACAGATAGCAAGATAAAACGACGCCGTTGACTTCCATAGAAAACGGCGTCGTTTTTTTTTCTTGACAAAGTAGGCGTTCTTGTTTATCAAACTTGGCTCGATAAACATCATTTTCAGCTTCGAAATCTCCCTCTTTTGGATTGATTAGAGAAAGCAGATCGTTGAAAGCCGACAAATAAAAAAAAAATGAACCGGAAAAGAAAATAGATACACTGAAGTTTCGAATTTCGTTTCAAAATGACTAAATTGACCTCCTCTTCCTCTAAACAACAACGCTGAAGAATTACTAACAAAAACAAAATTAATAAAGCATTTGATCAATCGAGTGGTGGAGTACCATCGGAAAATTCATCGGAAGAGGCGACGGAGAGATTGCGGCGATTCTTGGAGAAAAGATCCAAGTTCTCGTCAGCATCTTTGGAGAAGCCAGTCCAGCTTTGACCTCGGCGGTGGTGCTGCGAAAGCGATCCAGCCGGAAAATTCCGTCCTCCGACGAGAGTTTCTCTCAAACTATTGCTATTACTCATCATTGCTGAGTTGAATTCACAACGCTTCAGTAACCGCCGCTGCCGGCACCACCAACCGCATCTCTAAGCATCAAAATAATCCGAGAGAGAGTGAAAAAAAAAATGCAATCTGCGGCAAAAAGGGGGAGTAGGGCAGTAGATGCAAAGCGAACAGTGAAGTCATCCAGCTCTCATTTTATGTTTTAAGTTACCGGCGGAGAGAAAAAGAGTGACCGAGTGAGCATTAGATCTGAGATGGGGTGCATAGAATAGCATAGTTAACTGTCAGCTTTAGCCTTTAGGTGTAAGTTTGTTTATGGAAGCCGAGCATTTGGAAATTGGAATTTGTTAATTCTGACAGCGGGTGTGCTTCTCTTTTCCATGTTTTCCTAATTTATATATATATAATTATGTATTAAAAAACAATATTATTAATATATATATATATATTATCCAAAAGCGTTTTTATATATACTATTTTTATTAATAAAAAGATATTATTTTTCTAAATATGTGTCAAGATTGTAATGCGCCACTTGTCTTCTCCCTCTCATCTATGTTTATCTTTTGGTAATTATTATTATCAAACCCTTTTTATCTCTATTAATAATTGCATGGAAAATCTATAACAGAGCATTTGCATTGGGTCTTTTCTTTTACCAACTTTGATGGAGCTTTTCTTTCTATTTTTTTTTTTTCTATAATAGTTATTAGTTTCTCCTATGCAAATGATCATTGGCTTCCCCCAATATCAAGTTTAGATGGTAACAAACTTAAATTTTTTAAAGAGAAATTTTAGATTCGAATTTTTTTTTTTTTAAGACGTGCAATCTAATAATAAATAAATAGTATAATGTCTGATTAAATTTTTTTTAATATTTTTTAATACTAACTATTAATTATTAATACTATTTATATAACGAAATATAGTCTAATAATAAACATATATATTTTTTAAATAATAAAATCATAATTAATTTCATCTCTCTAATACTTAAAAAAATTAATAAAAAATATCATTAACATCGTTGTTAAAATCGGACCGAACTAATCGGTCGAACCAAAAAAATTGGAAATCAAATTAAAAATCGATTTGGTCAGTTTCAAAAAATTATCCCCTAAAAATCGGCCGATAAACCATGAACAGGTCGAACTGAGCCTATTTTTCTTGTTCGAGCGGGTTAGAATTTTTTTTTAATTTTTTTTTTAACTTTTTTTATTTTTAATAAAAAATAATAAATATCAAATTATATTTATTTTCATTATATATATAATAAATATCAAATTATATATATATATATATATATATATATATATATATATATATATATATATTAATTTTTTTTCAATTTAACCGATTTAATTCTGATTAAATTTTTAACCCTTTAATTTTTTATTTTTATTGATTCTTTAACCAGTTTGATTTAAAAAATATTGGTTATTAGCTTCTCATCTAGTCAATACATATTGTTGACCTTATAGACAACACAAGAGAAGGGGAAGGTTTCTATAAAAATTTAATGATTTTTCTCACAAATTCTTTTATACTCAAGTAATTAAAAAAAAAAAAAGATTAAGATTTATAAAAGTTGGACTTCTATTTAAATTTGTGTTCTCTCCTTAAGAATATCATTGATAGTTTTTTCTATTGTCTAACCTTTTTTAAATGAAAAAAAAAAAAAATCAAACTTTTACAATAAAATTTAAATTAAATTATAAACTGTTATAATTTTATAAATCCAAAATCACTTCTACAATCTTACCCAAATTATATTACAAGTTTACTAACTCTCTAACAACAAATTGATTTAGGTAGAAATCTAAAAGATTTAACTTGATGAATACAGAGATTTCTAAGGTCCAAATTAAGAAAATGAGTTAGATTTTGCAAATACCAAAAAATTAAAATTAAAAAGATAAAATAACAAAATTAAAATAAAAGTCATTGATCTTGGGATATCCTCATCTTGATTTTTCTTTATTCCAAGCTTCAATTTAGAGTTTCAAATTTCAATAAAATGCTTTTAACTTTAAATCATTGATTTATAATTTTACTTTTTAATTTTAAAATTTTACATTCTCACATAAATATTATAAAAAATAAATAATATCTCTATTAATTATTATTGGATATTATTATTTTTACTATTTATATAACTATTGTCACAGTTAAATAAATTTATTTTATTTTATTAATTAGTTATGATAATAATAATATAATATAACAAAATAATAATACTCTTAATTATTTATTATTATCAAAATTATTATATTAAAATCTTATAACACTGAAATTTAATTTTATATGAATAAAAAAATATATTATAATACTACCTAAATATTTTCTATCAACACACATCATTGGTCCCACCTCTCTGACCTTGTATACATGTATTATGGATTTGGCAAATAATAAATTCATCAACAAATTATGATGGGCTTCTAAATTTCTTCCCAACTACCCTAAGAAAATGATTGGATTAATTTGACAATTAATTAATTGCATATTTGTTATTGATACTTAAATTAGTAGCAGCCAAGTAGGTATTAAGAGTAAGGAAAAAGCCAATGGTTGAAAAGTATTGTTCTTTTACTTCTCTTAATAGTTAATTAATATATTTTTATTAATCTCATCAAGTTGAATTTATATTTTTTACTTGGTTAAGTATAAACTATAAATGTGAAAATTTTTGTTATAAATTTATAGTATAAAATATGATTTCAAAAATTAAATTACAATTAATAAATTCACTCATTAATTGAATTTTACATTAATTAATTTTTTCTATAAATTAAATTTAAAATTTTATTATTTTAAAAATAATTTCAACCCCATTAAATAAAAAAAAAATTATTATTATGAGTTAATAACATTAATATAAATTTAAATTTAAATAATTAATTATTATATTTATTTTACATGATAGTTATTATTTAATATATCTGATTATTATTAATTAATTCATAATTTAATAGTAATGAATTAGATTTATTTAATATTTTTTATAAATTTAATAATTTAATGACATTATGAATTAGGTTTATGGAAGTTGCAACTACCTTCAGGATATTAATTAACAAGGATTTTCTTACTATAACCGACAATACAAGGAACTCTCCTTAATTTTTCCACTTGTTAATCCACTCCTCCAAACATAAAAGTCAAATAACACAATAAATTGCGACAGGTTCTTAAATACAATCAATTTTAAATTAAATATTTCTGGTGAAAAGAATTCAAATTTCAAAAGTAATAAATTATATATTCATTGTAATCTAATTATATTTTTGTTTTATATAATTTTTTAATATTTTTGTTATATTTTTAATTTCTTGAGCTTATAATTTCTTTTTGTTTGCAGAAGTTTATATATTTTTAATTAATTAATTTTAATTGAGATTAAAATTTATCATTGAAAAGTAGGTTTTATAGTCCATTTATAAAAGTTCTTTTTAGGAAAGAAAACTTCTTTTTAATAACCTCCTTTTAGGTTGTTAACGCTTGTTATAAATTAGAATGTAGGCTAAACCAATCTAACTAATTAAATCAAATTAAATTAAATTAATAGTTTTATAATTTATTTGATTTAATTTAATTTAAAAAATATAGTAAATTGAAAATTTAATTTAATTTGCGATTTGAGATTTTTTTTCTTCAATTTGAAACTGAACCAAACTGAAATTATATATATATATATATATATATCATTACAATAAAATATATTTAATTTTATATACAATCATATTTTTTAAATATAATATTAATTTAAAATTGAAAAAAAAAAAGATATTTCATGAAAATTAACTAAAAATAAATAAAAAATTATAAATTTTAGGTATATTAATTAATAAAATAAATAAGTTTTGGATTGTATAATATTGAATTATTTTAAAATTTTTTTCATTATCGATACCTTATAAGTATTTTTCTCTAAATTTATAATAAAATAATGACGATTTATAAAAAAAAAATCTTTAATTTAAAATCGATAAATTGAAAATATTCAAACTGAATTAAATAAAAATTAAATCAATGATATGATTATATTAATAATTTAATTTAATTTAAAAATTTACATATCAAAAATATTTATTTATTTGATTTGATAATAATTTTTTAAGCAGAATAAATTGATGTGAACTCTTATTATAAGTAAAATATGTCAAACATAACTTAAATAAAAATTTTAAATGATATTTAATTACTATATTCAATAAAGCATTTTCATCCACACCAACTGTAAATGCAATGTTAATAAAATAAAAAAACAACTCTAATATGCTTAGTTTAGTTTGAGAGTTTTATAATGAAGAAAGAAAAGTACAATTTTTTTATTTTTTTTGTCTTGAATATTCAGTGTTCTTATAGCTTTTAGCACCCTCTCTAAAGGCATGTTTAGTGAGAATCGAATATGAAAATTATTTCTACAAATTCAATCTGCATTGCTAATTGAGCTACAATTCATGGGCAGAAAAGTATAATTTTAAATTTTTAATATAAGAAAGAAAAAAATAATAGAGTGATAAATATTAAAATATAAGAAATAATGTTAATTATTAAAAAGTTATTATTAATAATAAAAAATTATTTTTTGATAATAAATAGAAGATATATTTTATTCCTTTAATTTTAAAGAAAAAGTAAAACGTATTTTATGAGATAATTAATCTTTTATTTTATTATTTTTCTAGGGTTATTTAACTCTCAAATAATAAATAATTTTTATCCTATTAATTTTTTATTTTCTGTTTTCCTTTATTCAAATTTAACTTCAAAAACCCCCCATAGCAGCTTCCAGCCCCTTGGCTCGTTGGGATCCAAAGTAATGGAAGAATGAGTTCAATAAAATTGACAAGAAGGTGGAAAATGTGCATTTTGATTTGATTAATTACCAATCTACAAATTGACTTTTCCTCTAAAAAAGACATAATAATATGAAAAATAGAAAAAAATTTGGTCTTGTAAATTAATTACAAGAAAGGTTATGAGCCTAAAACTTTGAACTAGGAAATGACGTCATTTTGAAAGACATGACACCCAATTATGGACCATCCATTACCCTACACAACCTTCCTCCTTCGCTGAATCTGTACTTGAGTTCGAACTAGTCCATTTATATATTTTATTTTGATAATTTATTTTTATTTGCTAAATTTAATTTTTAAATTCACTATTATTTTATGATGTATGAATTTAATATTTTTCAAATAAAACTATTTATTTAGTAAAAATTAAATAATAAATATATATAGTATGAATTATTAATATATGAATGCATTAATATAATCACTGTAAAAATATAAATAATATTTACTATAATTATGCTATAAAAATATCAAATATTATAAATATTTAGATGGATTATGATTATTCGGACTTAATTTATTTAAATTTAAATTTATATCAAATTTAATTCCAACTCAAAATTATTTTGTAAAGGTAATTGAAAAATTTTGAATCATAGACTTTGAACTAACCCAACCGAATTTACATTCCAATAATGGTACCTAAACCCTAAACCCTAACCACTATCAAATTTGCACCTCAAGCTACAATAGTGATATATAATTGAATTGAAAGATTGATAAAAAACACTCATAAAATAAAATAAATTAAAAAAAAAATTGTTGGACCATTTTAGACAGGGATGTGTGGAGAATGCATGGGCCAACATGCTAAGCCCTACAGGATTTCCAGTGATTGTTGATAGTTCCTTGAAAAATAAATAAATAAATTATAGGTTGACTAAATTAATAATTACTAAATATATTTATTTTCATTTGATTAATTACTATTCAAATTAAATTAAAAATATATTTTTTTCATTTATAAAATTTATAATCTTAATATAAATCATCTATTTTTAATTTGATAAAAAATAAATTTTATACCATGTACAATAATTACTTTGTAAGCAAATAAATAAACCATTTAGGAAATAATCAAGATATCCGACAACATAAGCCTCAAGGATGATCTCAAATCAATATAAAAAAAATGTGTGAATCTTTCTATTATAAGATAATCAAATTTTATGTATATAGATATTATGGATGGTAATTTAGCTCGATTCAATGGATATTCAATATAATTTGATCTGCTTGAGTCGAGTTTTATCTGATCGGTTTAATAGTGGGGCAAATATGAATTTTGAAAATCTGTCTCATCACGGGTGCAGGTTTATCATAAACTCGATCCGTATTCGATCCGTTTAATTATTATTATGATAAATCCATACCCGAACCCGATCCGTTTAACTATTATTATTATTATTATAAATATAAAAGTCTTTATAAATAGTATATATTGAAATGTATGTAGTATTATATAAAGAATATTAAAAAAAATGAAATTAAAAATAAATTAATCGGGTAAACGAATACATCCGTTTACTCACCCCATCTTACACTTAAAATAAGACTGACGACAGAATAGATAATAAATTTAATTGACGGATTAAATTTAAATATGATAATATCCGCCTCATATTCGATTCATTGTCATTTCTAATGGATATACAACAAAATAAAGTACAAACCAACAAAATGAAGCACAAACCAATAATAAAATCTTAGCGACTCACATATTTACAGAGAAGAGTGATGTTATAGCCTTGGAATTGTATTTCCAGAGCTCTTGTCTGGAATGCAGCCTATATCTCATAGCAAACATATTGCTCGAGATGTACGTGATAGTTTCTCATAACCATCACCTTGCTAACCGCTTTTACTATTATATTTACTCTAACAAATGCATTTCATGAGAAATTTGGACAGGACTATTTTTCATGATATGGGATATATATGAAAAAGAAGATGGCAAATTTGATTCAATCTAATGCCTGCTTATCTTTTATTGTTATTTACAGGTTCATGCAGCATTTCAATCTGGAATTGTGTTCTCTATTATAGATGAAAGCATAGGACACACACCCTTCTGACCGTATCAAGAAATTCATGATATTGGCCATCAATTGCTGTCCGGAAGAGAGAGATGAACAACTGTCCATGTCGGAAATACAGTAAAACTAATTGGGACTAATAAATTTTATTAATTAAAAAAATATTAATTAATCAATAAATTAATAATTTATTAATTTTAAAAAAATATTTATAATTTAACAAATAATATTTAATCAACTAAAAAATTATTATATTTTACCAATTATATAATTAATTCAATACGAATTCAATGAATTGAAAAAAAAATTATAATAAATTGAATGTGAATTAATTAAAATGAAAAAAATATTATCAATTAAATATGAATTAAATAAATAAACAGTAATATATATATAAATTAAATAAAAAAAATATGTATGTATAATTATTTAAATTTAAAATAATTTTTATATAAATTATTTCAAAATATTTCTTATATATTTTATAGTTATAATGACTTTCCTTTAAAAAGTATTTAAACATCAACCATGATAAATGAGATGCATGAAATATTATGTGAGTATAATAAAAAGTATTTCCCATACACTAAAAAAGATATGCAACAATAAATTTTTAATAGATTTCACTTAAAAATTAATTAAGATACAATATCAAATACACTCAAACGAAATTAAAAATGAGAATGCTATTAACAACACTTCATAAATTATTATTGCAATTCAAATGTCAACCCCAAAACTTCTAAATGTAATAAGAAAAATTAGATATGAAATCCAACTAGATTTAAATTTTAAAAATAAAAAATAATAAATAATAAATTCATATTTTAATAAAGTATCATAATATATTATATATATAATATTGATAAATTATTAATTTATAATGTAAATGAGACTATATAATTAAATATGAATTTTTTAAAAAATATTATTTTATTAATTTATTAAAATTATTAATTTAGTTCATCAATTCAAGTTAGAAAAAAAAATTATTATATAATAGAAATTATTAATTTTTTAAATATTAATTTATAGTGGTTTTACTGTAGTTAGAGAATTAGAGAATGTGTCTTCAATTTTGTCAAAATCTGATATTGTTCTACCACAACTTCTAAAACGCTAGGTGTAAGAGGAAATCACAAAAGTTTATAAGGGGAAGTCAAAATTATTATAATAACAAATTAAAAGACCAATTAAATTTTTTTTAAGCTAATTAAAAAAATTAAAAATTATATATATATATATTAAAGATTTTCCTAGTCTCCATAATTACGCCCCTGACTCCGAGGCTATCAAATTTCTATCTATACTAGAAGGATATGATTTCCTTGGGAGTGATCTAGTAAGTGGCGTGATACCCACTGTCAGTCCTTGTTGATGTGAGTTGGATCCTCGTCGGTAACATTTTTATATAAGAAAAATATTAGTAAGCCTAAAGGCAATCAGTCTTATAATAACAGAAAAATAAAACTCGTGCATAAATACGATACTTGAAAATTCTTTAGATTTTGCTTAGGGTGAGAGTTTGAAATTAAAATTAAATTTAAAAAATTGAAATTCTTATAACTAAAAAAAAAAATTCACAATTCAATTTTCAACCCATAAAATTTATAATTTCATAATCATCATTATAATCTTCTCTCCCACCGTCACACTCAACACTATTGTTATTGCCACCTTCACTTCCAGCCTTAACACTGGCGATTATGGTCTGCTATTTTCGACGACGATGATTTCTCTAACGATTATTACCGATAACGATGACTTGCTGGACCGTCATCGCCAGTGATCCACTACCATCCTCATCGCCACTATCATTTTCAACTCCACCGTCATTTTTATTTTCATCAATTTTTTATTTAATTTTAATTTTTTTTTTTTTTTTTTTTTTTTGTAAAACAAACGTTAGAATTACAATTTTAACAGAATTTTAATTATAGAGAATTAAAATTCTCAATTATAATTTTAATTTTTATCCCCAAACGGACCCTTAGTGATTTGTTCGAATCCAAATTTTTAGAATCAAATTAACCATAAAAATCATAAATTTTATTTTATTTTAATTTAAAAGGTTAGTTTTTTAATTATACTTAGATCAAAATTAAAAGAAAATAATATTATTTTATTATTAATCATAATTTTAAAAGATATATTTAAATTAAATTATCAATTTATTTTTTAAAAAACTACAACCAATTATATTAACTTATATGAAAAGCAATTCATGCTATTGAAACTTTGATTGAAAAATATAAAATTAATAAATAATAGTTTAAAATAAAATTTAATAAAGAACTGAAAAATAAGTTGAGAGTTGCTAAAATGAAAGAGACAAAGGCAGTAGGGAGCAATTATAAGAAATATGGAGGGCAGAATTGAAAAATACTGCGTATTATATCTACACCAACAGCTCCTGAGGAGTATCTACAGCCAGAGAAAATGCTTACGCAGAGCTTGGTCGCTCGTCCTTTTGGGTAACTACTCGCCACTTTTAATCTCTTCAATTTTTTGCCATTTAATTCACGGTTTAGCCTGAAAATTTATTCCAATCTGTACTCACAATAAATCTGGTTTAAGTTAATTAGGGTTTTGAATTTCACTTGTAAGCTTATGATCAGTATGGAAATTTTGGTTTTTATTGTGGAATTGCTTGTGCTTCTTTCACTTCTTGTGACTGTTTTGCAGATTCCCAATTTTTTCTTTCGATTGCCAGTTTGAAGCGTCTAAACAGTTCAACATTCTAAATTGTGGGCTTGCTAGAGGTATGCATGATAATCAACTTTTTATTGATGTTCTCATGAGGAGTAGAAGAATTTTTTACTTTTTTTTTTATTGTCAGATTTGTGTTTGTCTTTGATGTATCGTTTGGAGTACTATGTGGAGTTTAGGAATATAGCGCTCCATTGTTTACGTTTTACTGCCTGGAAAATGGGCACTTGTTCTGGATGCCAGTTTCCGTTCTTTCATTCAACTGTTTATACTCCATAATTGGAAGCCAAACTAATTTTAAGAAACTAAAGTCCACATTAATGAATTGATAGTATGAAAATAAAGAGGTTATGAGAATTCCACTATTGTTTTTTACAGCCAGAAGAAAACTGAAGGTTCCTAGACTCCAGGCAAGCTTTTGGGACTCCATCAGATCTGGGTAAATATTA
>CANXYC011350669.1:0-18469 GCA_948193065.1 Aleurites moluccanus
ATATATATATGTTATACTATGAATAGAAATGATTTGATATTCAAATATGCATATATTAAGTTGATATTGGAGATCCAGAGGGATCATTGATTTGAGAGTTGATGATGATATATATTTGAAGTGTATTTACATGTTTTATAGTTGGGCATAGTCATATTATAGAGGAGATGCTGTCAAAATTTCTGCAGTATATTTAAGCTATTTAAGCTGTTTATATGAATTTGCATGCCATATAGTATAGTTAATTGGGTTCTTCGTGGTACTGGTAGCTTAGGCAATACCCATACCCTAGGACCGTCGTGGCTCCCAGGTTGGGTTGTGACATTTTGGTGTAGAAAATCGCATTTGCACAAGTTGCCATATTTGCCTTCTTTGAAGCAATTGGGTGGAAATCAAGTTTCTAAGGCAATTGGAAGCATTAGGTGAATTCTATATGCATCATTTACCATGCCTAATGCTTTAGAATTGAAATTGGAAACCATATGTGAAAGCCATGTTTTGGCCAAAACCTAGTTACTATTTATTGCCTTTGATTTTCTTTGTTTTTCGTTTTAATTTCTATGCTAATTTGATGCCTTTAATGTTGTTTAACCTTGTATATTTGTATTCCATTTGTGTTGTTGCCAATGTGAACTTGTGTTGGTTGAATTGGGCATGCAAAATTTGCACCAAACCCTAACCTATTGGCTTGCCAATTTATGCCCACTAAGTGTTTTGACAAAATGCCTAATTATTTTTGCCTTGGCCTATTGCTTTGTATTCCATAGGCCTACCATTTGAATGCCATCGTCGCCAGCGATATTTGCATGCCAATTGGCCTATCGATTTCCTTTGCCAAACTAACCTTTGTTCTATACCTTTGTTGTTTATCATACCACTTATCATTGATTGTATATCATATATTGCAATGCCATTGATTCAATTACTATCTAATTTGAAAGTATTGAGCTTATTGTTATTAATGATACCATTGTTGTATAATGGTGCCTATTGATATGATATTCACTTGTATTGACCTAAATGTGGTTTGATAGAGCTGCCGCTTCGACAGGGTAGTGGGTACATACTGTCGGTAATATGCACATTGATGTTGACGTCCTAGCTGGGAAGGGTTATTAGTCTCGGCCATAGGACCTGATCAATCATATGCTTGCTTGATATGTGATTGACTGTGTGATTACACATAGTCTACGTGTTTCAGGGCCCTATATCTGTCTTACCATATGATTCCATACTATTTATATGACCATTAATATTCCTGTCAAATTTTGATATTGATTCTGTAAACCATCATGATTGGTACTGTTTCCTTTACTCTGTTATTATTATATGTTATTGACCTATCCTATTTTTATTGGCGATGCATATAGATTCACTGATTATCTTATATACACACAATTTCCTTATTTAACCATTTCAGGAGAGGAGTAGACTGCAAAATCTCATCTTCAAACATCCAGCGGATTTTTGTTACTGTCACTTTATGTAAATAATACATTATGTATTTTTGGGCGTTCATAATCTAGCTGCTCTATGGAGTATGTATGGGTTAGCTAGGATATGAACAGTTACATATGTATGTGATGATATTATATAATATATGATGAGTATATGACATGATATAGTGACTATTACAGCCAATCACACTAATTTACAGAAATTATTATAGAATAACATAATGGATGGTAACTAAGTAAAATGAATAATTAATTGATGGTTATAGATTATGCATGTGATACTGGGTTCTACGGGTGCTGATCGCCATTGGCATCTCCCACATCCTAGGACCGTCGCGATCTGGAAATGAATCATAACAATAAGGAACAAGTGATATTGTATTAGTGGATTATCTATATATATTGAAGTATAATGCATGGTTATAGAATATTATTGATGATTGATGATCCAATTTTGGGTTCTACGGGTTTATGGTGGCCTTAAGCCTACCATTGCCCTAGGACCGTCATACTTTTGGTTTTGGGGTGTGACACGCCCAGACGGAGAAAGTCCTTACTATTGTACCTTTCAGTCAATCAAAAAGCAATTGGTGTGATGCTCGCTCAGGATGCAACAGATTCACACAAAGAGAATGTCATCTATTACCTAAGAAAACGTGTGCTTATTGATGAACTCAAGTACAAT
Source organism: Aleurites moluccanus (assembly GCA_948193065.1). NCBI lineage: Eukaryota > Viridiplantae > Streptophyta > Magnoliopsida > Malpighiales > Euphorbiaceae > Aleurites > Aleurites moluccanus. Next base: position 2,143 of record CANXYC011350669.1, read on the forward strand.
CAGATTGAGTGTCTATGCCTTGCTTTGGTATGGTGCTAAAAATTGCAGCACTATTTGGGTTCCTACACCACCCACATCATAGCTAACAAAAGCCATTTGAAATTGGATCAATATTATTTTGTCACTATTTTTCTTATATATTTTAATAATATTTAATTAGTTTTTAGTTATATTTGATAGTATTTTTAATAAATAGCTAATAATGCCTTGGGTAGATTTTTTTGTGTTTTTTGCAAGAAATTATGTAAACTAGGAGACAGGTCAAAGTCGATCTTAAAACTGGGTTAAGAAACCAAATCAAGAGTAACTTGGCCCTGAGCCTAAGAATTTAAGCAACACGGCCAAAGCACGACCATGTCATTATGATCAATACATCCATACTTGGTCCTGCACAGCCATGCCATCCTTCCACTCCACTATACAATTGTGCTCCACCCTACACCACCATGCTACTCCTTAATACACACATGCTACTTTCCAACATGACCATGCTACTCCAACCAAGCTTCAGCACACTCGTGTAACTCCCAATACAGTCGTGAAGCATAGTTCAAGCCAACCAAACATGAACCTATTAAGCCCGTGGCCTAAACAATTTCAAGCAGTTCAAGGAGCAATACAATCGTGCTATATTCAATACGTTGGTGTATATTTTCTCAGAATCTCTCACATGCGTGTTGGACACAAAGATACGCATATCACGTTGTATATTACTCAGTAAATATTCAATGTGATTTGAATTCTAAACAGAGGCATATTTGATTTATGGGCTAAACAATGAAAGCTAAATTTTGGATATTAATTTTCAGACAAATGGAGCAAATAAAGATGTGTGACTTTCTTGCCAAATGAAGATTAAAAATAAAAATAAAAAGAGAACTTAAGACACAGAAGTAATCTCTCGTATCCACTTTATTTTCTCTTCTTCTTTTTTTCTTTGCTTCTCTAACCAAGAATATTTAGTTAATTTAGGGTTTTATTTCTATTGTATTTTCTCCTCTTTGTAAAAGCTTTATCCTAGGTGATCGTAACTAGTGGTAAACCCATTCTTCATATTGTAAAACTAGTAACGACCAGTATTATAATTTATTTTTACATTGGTTTATATATTTAATTAATCATAGGTTGTCTGCAGTTGCGATCTACAAGAAAATAATTTGAAAGCATCTATTGATCAAATAGATTAATTCCCTTAACTCTTTAATTTATTCAATTATATGTTGCCTATCGTAGTAGGTATAATTGAATTGATTGAATGGTTATGTAATTAATTGAATTATGAACCATATTTGTCACGACCCGGCTTCACGGACCGCGGCGGTCCTAGGGCATGGGAAATGCTAATGGCAACCGACACCCGTAGAACCCAGTACCATTACACAGTCTATCAACCTCAATATATAATTCATTTATTATAATTACCATCCATTATATTATCCTGTTATTCATTCTGTTAACCTGTCAAATATTCTGTCACCATTCTGCTGTTGGCAGTCACAAGCATATACCATATATCATGCATCATCAAATAATCAATATATACCATCAATATCATACATAAACAATGTTCATCTCCTAGCTACCCAATACATACCCATGGAGAGCTAGATAATGAACACCAAAATAATATAAATACAGAAATCCAAAAGTATATACATCAGAAAGTCCTAAGCAGGAATCCACAAAGAAACAGATGACTGGATCTGCAACCTACTCCTCTCCTGAAAAGGGTAAATAAACAAAAAGTGAGTATGGAAGATACTCAGTGAATTTACATGCATCACAATAAATAATAATAGGCAATGGCTTCAGTTAAAGGAAATACAGGAGACATAATGGATATCATGGTATAGTAATGCCAAAGAAATAATCAATAGGCTCGGTTTCATATGGCAAGACAGATAATGAGATGGATTGTATGAAAAGAAATCATACAATCACCAGACAATTAATATCACTGGACTATATAGGTCACCAGTATCATATAAGCATAAGATTGATCAAGCCTTATGGCCAAGACCATAACCCCTCATAGTTAGGGTTTAATACTACAATGTGCACAAGGTTGATAGTATTTCCCCACTACCCTGTCGAATCGATAGTTTTGCCAAACCATATCAGGGTCAATAACAAGGGATACCATAAGCAACAATGGCATCCAGATATCAGTCAATCCAATAACAGTCAATTTGGTATCAATCAATACAATATGCAATAAGCTCATTGGCAATGCCATATACATTATACAATCAATAATCCTAAGTTTGGAAACAAGGAAAGACAAGAAACAAACGATGGTTCAGTGACCGAAATTGGTAGGTCAATTGGTATGCCAATGTCGCTGGCAATAATGGCATTCAATCGGTAGGCCTATGGCATGCAAACTAATAGGCCAATAGCAAATAAACTAGGTATTTCATCGAACACTTGGTGGGCATACATTGGCAAGCCAATAGGTTAGGTTTTGGTACAAAATTGACTTGCCCATTCAAGCCAATAACAAGGTACATTGTCACACAAAGCAAAGGTATCAATAAACACAATTTAAACAACATTAAAATGGATCAAATGGCTAAGGAAAAACCAAGGAAAATAAAACAAAAACATAGGCAAAGTTAGGGCATAATGGTTCGGCCACTTTAGGGATTTTGCCAAAGTGTTTAATTCAACAATTTAATTAATTATACAAGTAATTTGATGCAATGTAAACTCACCTAAACCTTCCAATAGCCAATGCACTAGCCAATTGAACCAATTCCACCAAAATCCCCAAATTTGGCTACTTTGAAAATTCAATTTCCACAATCTACAATTCTACACCAAATTAACCATCAATTAGTTGTTCATTCATATCCAATTGATCATTTCTAACATCAATTAACAATTGCTAATACTAAATCACAAACTCATTCTTTACAACTTTAAATTGAAGCATTCAAATTGGGAATTCCATCAAATTTGGATAATCTAATGCAATTAAACACAATACCCATTCAATTGAACCTAAATAAATACTAAATCATTAATCAAACTTAACAAAACAACAACTTTACCTCTAAGCTCCAAGTTGGCCAAAATGATGATGATGATAATCCTTCCAATCCTTTGCTCCTCACTTCAATCTAAGGTTAGAAATGAGTTAAGCTACCTTGATTTGTTATATTTTGATAAAAATCCTAAAGAAATCTATAAGAAATATGAAATGATGAAGATGGGAGAAGAAGAAATGGCATACGACAATGGAAGATGGAGAAATGGGGAATAAGAAACCGAAATAGTGATGGTAATATCAGACAAAATCAATTGTAAAATTATAACTAAATCCCCCAAGTTCCATCCTTTACACTTTAGTCTTTAAACCTTCCATAATTTATTCTGACAATTCTGTCAGGATTTAGATATCAATGTGAGAAGTGTATAGGTTTATTTTAATTTATCCTTATTTATAAAAATAATTTTGGAGTCATTTTGTAACTCTAACATACTCATTTCCACTATTCACCTTGAATTTCCCTTTATTTACCAAAATGCCATTACTTACTTTTTTAGTGTTCCTAAATGATTTTCACTTTTTTCTTTTTACTAAAATTATACATAAATTATGGTCATCTTTTACCCCCAAATTAACTTCAGAAATTCTTCCGTTGACCGGATTGCTAATTTTTCGACAATGTTCCTGACACCGCCAATTTTCGAAAAAGTTTCAAATTTGCTTTCTAACTGTGTCTCTAAAATTATTTCCCATCAATTCAAGACTAAAGGACTACATACTGAGAATAAATTCATGCATTCATGTTATGGCTTCCTAGGGTATTACATTCTACCACCTACAAATAAATTCGTCATCGAATTTAAATAGAAACATACCTCAATGATGGAACAGGGATGAATATCTACTCCACATCTCCTGCTTGCTCTCCCAGATACACTCCTCCATTGACTGGTTTCTCCATAGTACTTTTACCATAGGGATCTCTTTGTTTCAAAGCTTCCTGACCTGTCTGTCAATAATCTCCACAGGTAGCTCCTCATATGACAAATCATCACTGAGATCCACATCCTGTATCTCCAAAATGTGTCATGGATCCGATACATATTTCCGCAGCATCGATATATGGAAGACTGGATGTACATGGCTCATACTGGGTGGAAGAGCCAATCTATAGGCCACACTGCCAATCCACTCAAGTATCTCAAACGGGCATATAAATTGTGGTGATAGCTTGCCCCTCTTCCTAAATCTCATAACTCCTCTCATCGGTGAGACTTTTAGGAAGACATGATCACCAACTGAAAACTGTACATCCTTCCTCTTCGGATTAGCATAACTCTTTTGCCTACTGAAGGCATTCCTCATCTGCTCTCTGATCATAGGAACCTTCTCCATAGTCTCTTTGATAAGCTCTGGTCCCTTTAGCTGCTTCTCTCTCGGCTCCACCTAACACATTGGAGATCTTCACTTCCTATCATATAGTGCTTTAAATGGAGCCATACCAATCGAAGAGTGATAACTATTATTATAGGAAAACTCTATCAGTGGAAGATAATAATCCCAGCTACCTTTGAAATCCAGAACACATAACCTGAGCATATTCTCCAAGGTCTGGATCGTCCTCTCAGACTGCCCATCAATCTGTGGATGGAAGGTAGTACTAAACCGTAGATGAGTACCCATAGCCTCCTGAAATTTCTACCAAAATCAGGATGTGAATTGTGTATCCTGTCAGATATGATCACCAAAAGAACTCCATGAAGACGCACAATCTTATCCACATATAACTGTGCATACTGAGCTGCTGAATAGCTGGTCTTTACCTCCAGAAAGTGTATAGACTTCGTCAACCGATCAACAATAACCCAAATAGAATCATATCCCCTCGAAGTCCATGTAGACCAACTATGAAATCCATGGTAACCTATTCCCATTTCCACTATGGCAACTCTATCTCCAAAAGTAGCCCTGATGGCTTTTGATGCTCAAACTTAACCTGCTGACAGGCTAAGCACTTAGATACAAACTGAGCTACATCTTTCTTCATCCCTAGCCACCAATAAACATCTATGAGATCATGGTACATTTTGGAAATCCTTGGATGTACATTGTAAGCAGAATAGTGTGCCTCTTGTATGATCTGATCCCATAGCTCATCATAATCCGGTACACAAATACATCTCCCACATCTCAAAACTCCATCATCAACAGTGAACTCTATCATCCGACTACTCTAAACCTCTCCCTTCAACTTCAGGAGATAAGGATCTCTGTCCTAGGCCACTTTTATATCATCTATCAATAGTGACCTTGCCCAAAACTGGGCTATCAGAGCCTAGTTCTGATCCTGGGAACCTAAATCCAACTCTACCCCAAAATCTGCCAACTGCCTCAAATCTCTGATCAATGGCCTCCTGCCAACCACAATATGTGCAAGACTACCCATCAATTTCTTGCTCAAAGCATCCGCCACTACATTGGCCTTCCCTGGGTGATAGAGAATCTCGCAATCATAATACTTCAGAAGCTCAACCCATCTGTGTTGCCTCAGATTCATATCCTTCTGCTGAAATATATGCTACAGGCTCTTATGATTAGTATATATCTCGCATTTAGACCCATATAAGTAGTGTCTCCAAATCTTTAAGGCAAAAATAATTGCTGCCATCTCTAGATCATGAGTTGGATAATTTACTTCATGCTTCTTTAGCTGACGAGAAGCATAAGCAATTACCCTACCTATCTGCATTAGAATACACCTTAGGCCAATCCGCGAAGCGTCACAATATACTTTAAATTTCTCCCTCTCAACTGGTAATGCCAAAACTGGAGTACTGGTAAGGCAATACTTCAGAGTTTGGAAACTACAGTCACACTCATCCATCCAGACATATCGCTCCTACTTCCTCATCAATCTAATCAAAGGAGCTACAATACGGGAGAAATCTTTCACAAACCTCCGATAATATCCAGCCATACCCAGAAAGCTACGCACCTCTGAAACACTGGTAGGCTATGGCCAATTAGCTATCGCTTCAACCTTCTGAGAATCCACCATAATACCCTCCTTACAGATGACATGCCCAAGGAAGCACACCTTAGCCAACCAAAACTGACACTTGGATAATTTAGCATACAGCTGGTGCTCTCGAAGTGTCTGTAGCACAATCCTCAAATGCTCCCTGTGCTCCTCCTCACTCCTGGAATAAATAAGAATGTCATCAATGAAGACGATGAAAAAGTTATCCAAATAAGACCTGAATACCCTATTCATCAGATCCATAAAAGCTGCTGGAGCATTTGTCAACCCGAATGGCAGAACCAATAACTAATAATGACCATAGCGGGTTCTGAAAGCAGTCTTGGGTATATCTCCACTCCTGATCTTCAGCTGATGATACTCAGACCTCAAATCAATCTTAGAAAAATGGCTGGCACCCCGCAGCTGATCAAATAAGTCATTAATCCTGGGTAATGGATACTTATTCTTCACTGTGACTTTGTTTAGCTGCCTATAATCAATACACATCCTCAAGGAGCCATCTTTCTTTCTCACAAATAGAACCGATGCATCCTATGGAGAACTACTAGGTCTAATAAACCCTCTATCTAATAGCTCCTGTAACTGTATCTTCAATTCCTTCAGTTCTGCTGGAGCCATTCTGTATGGTGGAATGGATATTGGGTCTGTGATTGCATGCACCTCTATCTCAAACTCTATCTCCCTATCCGAGGGCAATCTTGGCAACTACTCAAGAAATACATCAGGGAACTCTTGAACCACCAGTATTTGATCCAATCATACAGAAGACCTCTGTACATCCACCACATAAGCCAAATAGGCTGAACAACCTCTCCCTATCAACCTCCAAGCCTGGATAGTAGATATCAGGTTAACCCGGAACTCCTAAATCTTACCCTGAAACTCAAACTCGGGCTGCCCCTCAGGCTGGAATCTAATCCTCTTCCGATAGCAATCTATCACTGCCCGATGTCTAGTCAACCAATCCATACCCAGTATCACATCCAACTCAAGCATAGGCAATTTAATCAAGTCAACACGCAGAATATGATCATTAATCTCAACAATACAATCAGGATAATAATGATCAACATCCACACAATCCCCCATAAGAGTACCAACAGACAATGGAATATCTAATAACCTCCTCTCCTTATTCAATTTGGGTGCAAAATGTGGTGACACAAAAGAGTGAGTTACACCTGAATCGAATAAGGCATCTGCAACCTCATTCTGAATCAGAATAGTACATGTGACAACATTATCTGATTGCTGGGCATCCTGAGTGTTGACTACGAAAACCCTGGCCTGGCCTTTACCAGCTGGAGCCTGACTACCACTGGGAGCCTGACCTCTCCTACCTCTGCCTCTGGCTGCTGTCTCTCTACCCAAATTTTAGCTGGTCTGAACCACTGGCTGAGATACTGTGACCGATGGCTGCTGGTCAGCCCTCAATGGACAAGTGTTCATATAATGGCCCTGCTGGCCACACCTTAAGCATGCACCTGTCCTCTTCCAACACTCCTTTCCTTGTCTCCTACCACAATACCCACAAGCTGGTATACCAGAAGTCTGAGTAACTGGCCTTGAAGAACCCTGAGAGTATGCAGGCGCGGACTGAACCACTGGCTGACCTCTATTCTGTAGTCTCCTCCTCTGACAACTACCAGTAGATCTCTGCTCAAATCTGGGTACTGGCTCTGCCTGACTAGGATGGGATCTGTTCTCCCCCCTCCTACTGTGTGATCCCGGTCTACCCTTCCTTTTCTAATCCCTCTTGGTCCTCTCTGTCTTGTACTTTTCTTCCATCTGAGTGGCTTTATCTATCACTGTGGTCAAAGAAGTAAACTCTGTGGCAAGAAGAGCATTATGCAAGGCAGCATACAATCCCCTCCTGAACTTGCTGATCAAATCTGCCTCTATAGGTACTATGTGAGCAGTATATCTACTCAGCCGTATGAACTCCTCAGCATACTCCTCTATTGAATGGTCCCCCTGCTCCAGCTGCTCAAATCTCACCAGATTACGGGTCCTCACACCTTCAGTGATGAACTCGTCAATCAAACCCTGACGAAACTCTACCTAAGTGGGTGGGTGCTCTCAATATAGCCTAGTCTCCATATGCCTTGAAAACCACATCCAAGCCTTCCCCTTAAGTAACAAACCCACTAACTCAACTGATTTTAGCTCAGAATAAGGTAGTCTCCTAACTACCTTATCCACCTCCTTTAGAAAATCAATAGGATTTGTAACTCTATCCCCTCTAAACTCTGGTAAGTTTAGCTTCAGAAAGCTAAACATGGAGACTTCGGCCTCCTCTATCTCTCTCCTGCCTCCCTGTGCAGTTGGCTCCCTCTGAGACCCCACTGGCTGCACAGGAGCCGGTGCCACTACCTCAGGTACCACTAGTGGCTGAACTACTGCAGGAGCAGGTGGTGGTTGTGTCTGCTGTCTCTCCCTCCTAATCTCAGCCATCTCCCTCCTCAGCTCCATCAAACCCCTCATTATCTCAACCATCCAAGGGTCATCTCCCCTCTCTGAGTCCTCTGAAGTCTGTCAAGATCGAGACGAACCCTCTGATACTAATATCTCCATCACTAGGGACTCATTGGAGGCAACCTCAGCCTCCGTGGTGTCTCTGTCTCTGCTGTTAGACATGTCTGTAATCTGTCGAGAAAAATGAAAATGGTCTCAAAATACAGTAAAAATGCAGAGTAAAGACATATAACAGACGATAACAACAAAAGACAATAAAGGAAATCCTATGCTTCATGGTATACTTAATTCTACCCCATTCTGTAACAAGTCACTATTCCTCTATTATTCTATCACTATTCATCTGTTATCTAGATTCACATTCTGTAAACCTAGTGCTCTGATACCACCTTTGTCATGACCCGGTTTCCCGGACCGCGACGGTCCTAGGGCACGGGAAATGCCAATGGCGACCAGCACCCATAGAATCCAATACCATTACACAGTCTATCAACCTCAATATATAATTCATTTATTATAATTACCATCCATTATATTATCCTGCTATTCATTCTATTAACTTGTCAATTATTTTGTCACCATTCTGCAGTTGGCTGTCACAAGCATATACCATATATCATGCATCATCATATAATCAATATATACCATCAATATCATATATAAACAATGTTCATCTCCTAGCTACCCAATACATACCCATGGAGCAGCTAGATAATGAACACCAAAATAATATAAATACAGTAATCCAAAAGTATATACATCAGAAAGTCCAAAGCAGGAATCCATAGAGAAACAGATGACTGGATCCTGCAACATACTCCTCTCTTGAAATGGGTAAACAAACAAAAAGTGAGTATGGAAGAAACTCAGTGAATTTACATGCATCACAATAAATAATAATAGGCAATGGCTTCAATTAAAGGAAATACATGAGACAGAATGGATATCATGGTATAGTAATGCCAAAGAAATAATCAGTAGGCTCGGTTTCATATGGCAAGATAGATAATGAGATGGACTGTATGAAAAGAAATCATACAATCACCAGGCAATCAATATCACTAGACCGTGTAGGTCACCAGTATCATATAAGCATAAGGCTGATTAGGCCCTATGGCCAGGATCATAACCCTTCCTAGCTAGGGTTCAATACTACAATGTGCATAAGGTCGATAGTATTTCTCCACTACCATGTCGAATCGGTAGTTCTGCCAAACTATATCAGGGTTAATAACAAGGGATACCATAAGCAACAATGGCATCCGGATATCAGTCAATCCAATAACAGTCAATTTGGTATCAATCAATACAATATGCAATAAGCTCATTGGCAATGTCATATACATTATAAAATCAATAATCATAAGTTTGGCAATAAGGAAAGGCAAGAAACAAATGATGGTTCGGTAGCCGAAATTGGTAGGTCAATTGGCATGCCAATGTCGCTGGCAACAATGGCATTCAATTGGTAGGCCTATGGCATGCAAACCAATAGGCCAATGGCAAATAAACTAGGCATTTCATCGAACACTTGGTGGGCATACATTGGCAAGCCAATAGATTAGGTTTTGGTGCAAAATTGACTTGCCCATTCAAACCAATAACAAGGTACATTGTCACACAAAGCAAAGGTATCAATATACACAATTTAAACAACATTAAAATGGATCAAATGGCTAAGGAAAAACCAAGGAAAATCAAACAAAAACATAGGCAAAGTTAGGGCATAATGGTTCGACCACTTTAGGGATTTTGCCAAAGTGTTTAATCCAACAATTTAATCAATTATAAAAGTAATTTGATGCAATGTAAACTCACCTAAACCTTCCAATAACCAATGCACTAGCCAATTGAACCAATTCCACCAAAATCTCCAAATTTGGCTACTTTGAAAATTCAATTTTCACAATCTACAATTCTACACCAAATTAACCATCAATTAGTTGTTCATTCATATCCAATTGATCATTTGTAACATCAATTAACAATTCCTAAAACTAAATCACAAACTCATTCTTTACAACTTCAAATTTAAGCATTCAAATTTGGATAATCTAAATGCAATTAGACACAATACCCATTCAATTGAACCTAAATAAATACTAAATCATTAATCAAACTTAACGAAACAACAACTTTACCTCTAAGCTTCAAGTTGGCCGAAATGATGGTGATGGTAATCCTTCCAATCCTTTGCTCCTCACTTCAATCTAAGGTTAGAAATGAGTTAAGCTACCTTGATTTATTATATTTCCATAAAAATCCTAAAGAAATCTATAAGAAATATGAAATGATGAAGATGGGAGAAGAAGAAATGGCATACGGCCATGGAAGATGGAGAAATGGGGAAGAAGAAACCGAAATAGTGATGGTAATATAAGACAAAATCAATTGTAAAATTACAACTAAATCCCTCAAGTTCCATCCTTTATACTTTGGTCCTTAAACCTTCTGTAATTTATTATGACAATTCTGTCAAGATTTAGATATCAGTGTGGGAAATGTATAGGCTTATTTTAATTTATCCTTATTTATAAAAATAGTTTTGGAGTCATTCTGTAACTCCGACCGACCCATTTCTACAATTCACCTTGACTTTCTCTTTATTTACCAAAATGCCATTAATTACTTTTTCAGTATTCCTAAATGATTTTCACTTCTTTCTTTTTACCAAAATTAGACATAAATTATGGTCATCTTTTACCCCCAAATCAACTTCAGAAATTCTTCTGTTGACCGGACTGCTTATTTTTCGGCAATGTTCCTGACACCGCCAATTTCCGAAAAAGTTTCAAATTTGCTTTCTAACTGTGTCTTTAAAATTATTTCCCATCAATTCAAGACTAAAGCACCACATACTGAGAATAAATGTATGCATTCATGTTATGGCTTCCTAGGGTATTACAATATTATGTTAATTCATCCATCCATTTGAATTCTAAATTGCTATTTGTTACTAGTGTTATTTTATTTTTAATTTTGGTTTGATTGTCTTTTCTCTAATTCTCACCTTTGCCTACTGTGTTAACAATTCCTCACTTTCACAAAACTCTCTTTTTGCTAAATTTTGCTCATAATCATAATTGCTCACAAGCACTCACAATAGATTTCTCTCACTCTCTCTTTCTTTTGCTCACAAAAGCGCACTTACTCACTCTCTCTCTCCCGTGTCACTGACTTCTTTAACCCTTTCTTCGAAAGTTTTTTTAATTTACTGCAATCACAACAAAATCTTAATTAGAGTATTTAGGAATTTATTTTATTTTATTTTTATTTATTTTAAATCGTGACAACTATCAATTGCACCTACACCGACCAAGTCTTTCTAGTAAAGAACGATTTTGGATGTGCTATTATCACAATTGCTATAATTATCTTGTATACTTGCGAGTATAATCATGTCATATATTTTTATATTTTTCACTATACATTTTAGGATGGTCAAGTTTCTGGCCTCATTGTCGAGGAAGAATTTAAACATAATTTTAGTGTAATTGAACTTTAGAGTTTACGGTTAATTTTTTTGCTTTGAGATTTTTGTTAATTTTTGTGTCTTTGTTATTTTTGTGCTACTATGATTTTGTTATTTTAGTTATTTTGCTACTTCTATTATTTGAGTTATTTTTATTTGTGTTTGATTTTGATTTCCAATAAAAAAAAATTGAAAATTACAAAATATAAAAAAAGGAAAATAAAAAAAAATCTTAAAAAAAAAGTGAAGAAAAAAAAGTCCACTGTTACTTTTGAATTTAGTTTACTGTGACTTTCGATTTGTTTTAAAATTTGCTATTTCATCTTTTAGTCTATTCTATCTTTTACTCTATTTTGTCTTGAGTAAATTTTAATTTATTGTTTCTCTTTTCTTTTGTTCAATTAGTCTTTTTTCATTCTTTTTTCATTTACTCGTATTGTATTTTAATTTATTTATCATCCATTTTTATTTTCCTTTTAGTTTTGAAATTTAATTTTTTTAATTCATTGTTCGGCCAATATTGAAAATAAAAATATTTATATAATAAAATTAAAATTAAAATATTTATATTTTATTTGAGTTGATTTAATCTCTTTGTATATTTTGTTGGTGTATGCAAGGTAGGCAAGTTTTAAATCAAGAGCTTGCCCCTTTAATTGACAACATTCACAGGATAAGCAGATACAAGAGAATATTCTTCTTAATTTTGAACAATTGTGCTTTGATAATCAATTTTAGGAAGAAGTAGTCGTGGCCTTTGAGGAGATAAAAAACCAACCACCAGCTAAAAATCATTATGGGGAGGAAGTATAACTAGATCAATGTCACGACCCAACTTAGGAGCCGCGACGGTCCTAGGGTACGGGTGTTATCTAAGCTACCAATACCACGAAGAACCCAACTAACTATTCTATATGGCATGCAATTCATGAAATCAGCTTAAATAGCTTAATAATGCTGCATAAATTTTGCTAGCATCTCCTCTATAATATGACTATACCCAGCTGAAAAACATGCAATAAACACTTTCAATATACTTCAACATCCATACTCAAATAAATGATCCCTCTGGATCTCCAATAAAAACTCAATATGTGCATCTATTTGTCAAATCATTTCCATTCATAGCATAACATATATATATATCCATAGTATAACTTATATGCAAAACTATAAAGATGCAAACACATATATTTACATGTCACTCCTTAGTTTACAGTACCATGGAACCTCTATACTGTACAAAAATTTACATATACTTTTGGAACTTGAATTTTACATGTCTTAAGTAGTACAATTCCAAGGTGGGGATAGGAGGTGCCAATGGAATTCGTGCCTCACAGCAGACCTGAAAATATAAACTGCTAAAGGGGGTGAGTATAAAAAATACTTAGTGAATCCATATGTATAAAAATGCAGTAGATGTTCATAAAACTATGGTTGCTCATATATGGTCTGTAGAATCAATATAAAACATCAAATAAATGGTGAAACAAGTATCTGTATAAATATCCATTTAGGTATTCATATAAGTATCCATATAAGTATCTATATCAATATTCATATAAGAATCCATATAAGTATCCAGGTACATATCCATATAAGAATCCAAATATATATTCATATTAGTATTCATATATGATAACAAGTGAAGAAATATCAAGTATCCAGTATACGATTCAACGCACATATGATATAACAGGATTGGGTCAAATGAAAGTATAATTATACTGATATAGCACAATTATGCTTAATTCTGTAACTCCAGCACTATTTGTGCTTAAACCACCATACGTAAGAGTGATCGGCTCTTACAGCTAGAGAACATCCTCCCCCTCTAGCTAGGGCCATGTACAAACCAGTATGCACACGGTCGATGGAAATACCCGCTACACCATCGAGGTAACCCTGTTATAATACCATATAGGTGTGTCTCCATATAATAATAACTATAGAATAAATAGAACTCATATAGCTATAGAATGATCATATATATATTTATAAAGAATAATAGAACAAGTTTGGGTAATGTCAAAAAATGCCCGGCGGGGCCCAGTTGCATTGCTGCAACTGGGACTCGCTGTTACGGGTCCGTTTTGGGATTTTTGAGTAGTTTCTGGTTAAATATGTTGCCAAAGGATTTAGGTGGACCATGAGGTATTGTTTTAAAGCTTAGGTCAAGACTAGAGGATTGGGCCAAGTGGTGGCCCAATTGGCTTTTTGGATTTCATTTTATAGACAGACAAAGTTTAAGTCATTTTAGGTCGTTTCGGTGGGCTTATTTACGGGCCACTTTGCACTGTAGGTACTTTTGGATATCAAATTCTGTTTTATAGTCCAAATGACTTTTTATATGATATATGATGCAAATCATGCATAATTATACATAAGGACTCACCTTTATAGCAATTTAACCACTTTGTCCCTCAATCCACTGCTCTCGAGCCCTAATCGGCCTGCCGTTAAACACTCCGAACTGAAGTATTCGACAGTTCACCTATTTTTACAAATAACACTCTAATAAGACTTTAAAGTATCACAAAACATGTTATTCACATAAATAGACATCAAACATACACATGATGCACTATCAACCTTACTTTGCACAATTTTCACATTTTCCATTCCTTTATGCATCCAATACATTCTATCACCATATTTGACCTACATTTTACATACTTATCACTTATTAACCAAATTAAGTACTCATATACACTTAGTTCTACATTCCATATCAAATATACACCATATTTCAAGTTTAGCTTTCAAGTACTTATATCAATCATCTTTTCCATATCTAAGTTTATACATTTCCATTACTTATACCATTAAACCACATTCAAGCTTTACTTTTCAAAATGCATTAACCTAACACATTAAACTAACAAACTCAAAATTGTTCAACTTAAATAGAATTCATTCCATTCATCCATTTTTCAACATCAATCCATCAAATAACATACATATACATCAAATGTATAACATTTAACCATTTAAACCTATTAACATCAAAACACTAAACATTATCCTAGCTTCATCATTTTGGCCAAAGTACAAATCCATTCAAATGGATTCATTTCCATCATTTAACCATTAATTCATTACATACACATCAAATTCAACTCATTCCATCATTTAAACCTAGAAAATATCAAACATCAGACCAACACTTCTTCATCATCACATTCGGCCAACCTAGTTCTTCCTCCAAGTGAATTTGTTTCAATCATTTAACTACCAATTCATGTTAAACACATCAAATGAAACATCATTTGAATAAAAAGATTCATCAAAAACACACTTTGATTCATACCTTTTCTTATTAAGGTTTGGTTTCCAACTTTTTGATTTCCTTTCAACCTAAACACATTTTAATCACCAATTAATATCAAAGAACATCTTAGGAATACAATTAAACCAACAGAATCTCAAAATCACTTACTTTTCCAATAGTTCTTCAAAAACTTTAAAGGATTAATTTGTCAATTTTTTTAATTTTTCCTTTAAATCTATGGATATATTTGTGTTTAGGATGATGGAATTAACATGTTTCCATCAAAAAATGAAAGAAAACAACAAAGTATGGTGAAGTTCAATGGTGGCGGAAAATGGTGGAGAAGAAAGAGAAAAGTTTGGTGTAACACCTCAGCCTAGCCTGAACTTACCCTATATAGAGATCTTCGGGGGGAGATTTTTGATTTCTTTATATTATGATGTTAATATGTATTTATGCATGTTATTTGAATTAGTTTTAGGCATAGGAATAGTCCAGAGGCAGCTAGGACTTAATCGGTAAATTTTGAGTTTTTGGTGAACTGGGGCAAAATGGTCATTTTTCGGCCGTTGGAATTTTATGGATTTAATATCATATTTAAAGAGAGAAAATAATTTAAAAACTTGAAAATGGCCTTATTTTATTTATTTGAGCAGTAGTTTAAGAAATAATCTCGGTCGAAAAATCGCTAACGGCACGTAGCGCGATTTCGGTTGAACTAGGGGTATTTTGGTCATTTCCTTTATAATATGGAGTTATCAAGTGTGTGCAACCTTATGGTATTAGTTTAGGCTTGATTAAATCTGACTGTTGGATCAAATGACTTTAAATTGGATGGTTAGATGAGTAGGTTGCAAAGTTACTAACCTAAG
Source organism: Aleurites moluccanus (assembly GCA_948193065.1). Lineage (NCBI taxonomy): Eukaryota > Viridiplantae > Streptophyta > Magnoliopsida > Malpighiales > Euphorbiaceae > Aleurites > Aleurites moluccanus. The sequence goes on from CANXYC011350669.1 coordinate 18,271, forward strand.
CTCAATGTATGGAATCGTTGCCTTTGGTTTGTGATTTGGTGTGTCAAAAGTATGTGCAAACCTATCTAAGTTGACTTTGGATTAGCCAATAGGATTAAAGTAAGAAGAATGGATGGTTGGATTGATAGGTTTCACAAAGATTACTATGGAACCTAAACCATTGGATCAAACCTTTTGCTTTTGGATAAATTTGACTATT
>CANXYC011350798.1:0-13284 GCA_948193065.1 Aleurites moluccanus
AATATATGACTAATGTTTAATTGAATATATAGAAATGATCATGGTATAATAACATAATATGTTGTAAGTGATATAATTGTGTATGAGATTTATGATATGTGAGTTCTACGGGTTTATGGTGGCCTTAAGCCTACCCTTGCCGTACGACCGTCGCACTACTGGAGTTAGGGTGTGACATTAAGTCTCTCCTTCATTTGGTTCTCCTGCTCCTTCTCTAGTTTATGTATTTGTAAGATCATATCAATAAACAAGCGTTATTCATATCATAAAATTCTTATTCTTCCTCAGATTTCAGGTTAGTTTAAAGTTTAAACTTCACCATCTCATTTTTTTTTTAATTTGTTGATTTTTTTCCATCTGCTATTTTTTTTAAATTTTTTAGTTGGTTTATTGTATGATTAATCAAAAATAGAACAAACTCAACTACGTAAAATCACAAAAATTACAAATTTTGTAACCTCTATAAACATCTACCCAAGTTTCCTGCCTCTCAGAATTTTAATGGCAAAATTGGTGACATTATCCAGATTTTATAAAAAATGACATTTGTTACATTGGCCAAAGTTATATGTTAGATTTATGATCCCTAAACCCGTTTCTCTATTTAATTAAATCCTTTGAAAACAAGTCCTAATTATTGAAAACTAAAATAAGTGAAGTGTGTAAAACTAAGCAACTTTTCTTTTTCCAAGAATTCCTTAATTTTAATCCTTAAACACATTAAAGGTTGTAGTACTGTTACATCCCCCACTTTAGGAGATATGATGGACTTAGGGTATAGGAAAACGTAAAGTACCCCAAACCCGTAGAACCTCTATATACTTATTTTACAGAAAACGATAAGGTTTCCTTTGTATTTTCTATGCTATTCCTAGACCTACTTGTCCCTCTCTTCAATATATATTAAATCTGTAGAAAACAACACTCCCAAAGGTTCTCCTTATATCCTATACTCCATTTTAACAATTCAATATACAAAGCACTTTAATAATTATCAACACAATACCCACATTTTTATATAGGTAAATTAAGTTAAGTTCTCACATTTTAGTATACTGGAATTAATTATATAGCTATTACTTTCTATTATATATACAACTCAGATTCTTTATACAAAAACCATGAAGCTTCTACTGAGTTCAATACCAAAAGCTGAGGCTATACATAGATAAATGTGGTTCATAGCAGATGAAGATTGTCGCTGTAACCACGTTTATCTATCAATCTCCTGAAAAAGAAAAACAATCACTAAAAGAGATGAGACAAAGCTTAGTGAATAACATATATATATATATATAACCTTACTTGTGAAGCTTAGTGAATAACATATATATATATAACCTTACTTGTGAGGCATGGTTCTCACAAGGAAGGTATAAAAATAACATTGTAGCAATAAAATTAGTTATTACAAAGGAATACAATAATGTAAATTATCCATTGAAGTTAAGCACAATAAATATATCAATATAATAGGTGATTCGTTCAATATGAATATAATGAATAAATAATCAAATTGGAGAATATTAAACACAAGTATCAAAGTTATACGATATCAATGAATCAATGTAGCAAATATTAATGAATTAGTATTTTAATAATCGTTAGCAATAACTACTGATAAATCTGACAGAAGCTACAGTCCGGTAGCATGCCTGTCAATAAAGTCATACGATTGATCAAATCGCATGGCTATGACCTTACCCTCTCCTAGCTGGAGATGACAATGTAATCTTGTGCAAGTCCAATGATATTATATCTACTCTATCGGATGAGTAGTTCCATTAATGCTAACATTCGAATTCCATATACAATGAATAATAATTTACAATTGATTTCAAGGGTTATTCAATAGGTATATAGTATACAAGGAGCGTCAATATCAATTATATCAAATATGTAACAAAACATAAAAAAGAATATTGATGAAATAATTAATTGGATAAATGAATAAAAAAATGAACAATTAGGGTCTGACATTCATTTAGGAGCAACAACGAACAATGTATAACTAGGATTCCTTGTCCATTAATAAACAATATGGTAATATTCACAACAAATTAGTTTGAGTTCAAACAAAAGTAAGAGAATATATATATATATGTTACTCACCTTCAAAATATAAAAAGAAGAAATGACTTCTTCTTCTAGTAAAGACAAAATGGATGATTCGACTCCTCACTCTCCTTTTCCTTTTCTTTACTTCTTGGAGCTATAACAAAAATGAAATATATTTTAGCACTAAACCAACATTCAATTACACAATTCTAAAGTTAATTTTGAAAAATCCTTTGATTCTTAACTTTTGGTTTTGGGCAACCCTGGTTTTTCTACACATATCTCAAGTTATACCTATCCAATTGCTTCAATTATTATTTTTACTCAAACTAGATATATGAGGTTCTAACATACCTAAAAATCAATTTTTTCTAATCTTTATACAATTTATAGTGAAATATTGAAGACAGACTTGAAATCTGTAATCTACCCTGCAACTTCTACCCGGACATCCTTCACTGTTTTACTTATAACATACTGTGTAAATATTTAATTATTGTTCTATTTTCAGGATATTTTATCTAAGACATAGAAAATATTTTTTTTTTATGTTTTGAGTTTCCCCTGAATCAGACCTTAAGATCCTCGAAATTGCAAAACTTAGTAGGGCATCTCAGCATAAACCCTAACCCGAGTCAGTCTTACTCAATGATCTATATCTCTCAACACACTAAAAATTTAACGAACTTCCTTGAAAAAAATAATCTATACATATAAATATATAACTTTCATGTTTTAAGAATTTTCAAATTCTAATTCTAAGAGTATGAAAATTCAGTCCCAAGATTCTGTCAAGTCACAGGAAATTCGGAATTTTCAAGGAATAACTTCTAATTTAACTTCATTTCACCAATTAAACCTCTAAATTATCAAATAAACTCATTAAATTGAATTATGGAGCTGGATAAGAACATTACCTCTTAAAACCTTGAACAAAATTTTCCTTAAATCTCGAAAATTTTTGAAGAAGAGAAGCTTTGAAGAAGAAGGTATGAAAATTATGGAAGATGGAGAGGTGATTTGAATAAAGAATAATTGACAAAAATTTTGAGAAATTTTAATGGTGGAATTTTGGCCAAGAAAAGTGGAAGAAGAAGATAATAATAATTTTACTTGTAATTATGTTTATTTATAATAATTACTATCCAATTAGAATTTTGTAGGAAAAGAAAATTTAAGTAAAATAAAAATGAATTGAACTTAGCCTATTTTTGTGTCTAAATTAATTTAGGTAAAAGTAAACAATTTATATTTGGTGGAAAAACTCCACTTGGCTGGCTATCTTACTCTATTTATTATTATTATTATTTTTTAATTATTATAATTATTGATCAAAGTTTGACTCCATTTCTCTAAAATTATAAAATTATCATTTTCTTCTTCTATCTCTTTTACTTCTCTACTAAAGTATCTAGATTTTATTAATTTCACTCAATTCTATTTTTAATTTATCCATTATTCATCTGATTTTAGGTGTGTGAAGAAAAATTAGATAAAAAAAATATTTTAGAATTTATTAAAAATCGAACATCGATGGGTGTTCAAACTTAGGTTTTTCTTTTAAATCTTTTAATTGATTTTACTAATTAATACTCTTTCTAATTTCATTTAATCCTCTAATTATTTTTTCCAAGCTGTCAAGCTATCTAACTTAGGTTATCTATAATTAATTCTAAGCAATGCATCTTCTAGAATTCATGAAAAATTGCCTACCGATGCTTGCTTCTTATAACTAGGTTTTAATCGTTTTAAATTTTCAATTAGGGTTATTACATTCTAACACCCTTATAATAAATTCATCCTCGAATTTAAAAATACACTTACCTTATACAAAAAATAACTGGGGGTACTTTTGTCACATGTCTGATTCAATTTTCCAGGTGCACTCTTTTATACTTTGATTCCTCCATAACACTTTTACCATTGGGATTTCTTTGTTTCTCAACCTCTTTACTTGTCTATCTATAATCTGAACATGAATCTCCTTATATGACAAATCTTCATCCACCTTACTCTGGAAGAACATGTGACGGATTCGGTATATACTTCCTCAACATAGAAACATGGAAGACTAGATGTACATGGCTTAAGCTCTGAGGAAGAGCTAAGCAATATGGCATATTTCCAACTCTATCAAGCACTTCAAATGGTCTCACATATCCATGTGACAACTTCCCCTGTTTGCTAAATCTCATGACACCTTTCATAGGGAAAATTTTGAGAAACACATGGTCACCAATAGAAAAATGTAAATCTTTTCTCTTCGAATCTGTATAGCTTTTCTGTCAATTAAAAGCATTCTTTATTCTTCCTCTAATAATTGGCATCTTCTCCATTGTCTCTTGGATCAATTCAAGGCCTTTAATTACCTTCTTTCCTGGTTCACTCCAACAAACTGGTGATCGACATTTTCGGCCATATAGTACTTCATATGGTGCCATATCAATGGTGGAATGGTAACTATTATTATACACAAACTCCACCAAAGGTAAATACTTTTCCCAACTACCTCCAAAATCCAGAATACATAACCTTAACCTGTCTTCTAATGTCTAAATGGTTCTTTCTATTTGTCCATCTATTTGTGGATGAAACGCAATGCTGAAATTCAACCATGTATCCAATGCTTATTGAAATTTCTGTCAAAATCAAAAAGTGAACTTAGTATCTCTATTCGAAATGATGGATATTGGCACCCTATATAACCTTACAATCATGTCAATGTACATTTGAGCGTACTTGTAATACCCTAGGAAGCCCCATCTTATAAGCATTAATTGATTCTCAGTTTATGATTTAAAAGCATTGAAATGATGGGAAATAATTTTAGATACACAGTTAGAAAGTAAATGCAAAACTTTTCAGAAAATCGTCGGTGTCGAAAACACTGTCGGGAAAATAATAATCCGGCTAATTTAAGAAATTTTGACCCAAACTTGGAGGGATGAAATAAGTTAATTTTATGTGAAATTTTGGTGAAAAGAAAGAGTTGAAAAATATTTTGGAACACTAAAAATAAGAGTAATAGCAAAATTGTAAATAAAGACAACTTTGGGGGTAATTTTGAAAATCCACTGTTTGGGATCCAGAAATGACCCATAACTATTTTTAAATGATATAACAACTTAAAATAAGGTATTTCACTCTCCACACTTGAGGTTGAATCCAAACAGAATAGACAGAATAAATTACAGAAAGTTTTGAGATAAAAAATGCAAATAAGAAAAATTTTGGGCAAAAGTATAATTAAACAAAGTTGTGGGACCCACCCATTCTAGAAATAAGCTAGGTGGCCGAAAATGATGGTGGCGGAGGTGAATAATTGATAGGATAATGATTAATTGGTTTATTAATTAATTAAATAGGTGCCAAATAAGCCAAAAATCTAGAAATTTCTATTGTTTTGTCTTCATTTCTTTTTGGAGTTGGTTTTAGTGTATAAAGAAGAAGTCTTGGTTGTCATTTTTAGAGAGGAGTGGCCGAACCATATATAGAAGAAAACCACCAAAAATATACTTCTAACCTTTTCAAAGAAAATCAACCAAAATTTGATAGGAAAAGATGAGAGAAAGAAGAGGAAGAAGAGGAAATTGATGGAGATTATGTGAGCTATTTGGTGGAATAAAAAGGAGAAGGAATTACATGGTTCAAGTTTAAGGTAAAGCTTCCTAAACTTAGTTATTTGATTGTATTTAAGAGTTCTAAGGTTTGATTTGGCAAATAATTGAAGTAATTAAGATAAAAATGTTAAGAATGAGCTAGGGTTAATGTAGTTTCTAAATTCTTTTTTGAGGAAGTAAATTGTGGCCGTTATTCTGAAATTTTAAAGACTGAATTTGAGGATGGTTAAAAAATAAAAGTTATATATAAATATGTTAATTATATGTTTGTAAAAGGAATTTGGAAAATTCGAAGCAAGGAAAGTGTTATTGGGTAAAAACTGTGACTAACCTGGAATTAAGTTTTCTAGAAAATGCTATTGTGTTTTTATTATATATAATGATAGATACAAAATTAGAAGAAGTGTTCAACATGAAAAGTGTTCATTAATCCTATAAAAGGGTTTTATAATTGGATTTGTGGTTTATGAGATATTAGGTCATAAGTGTAGACTGCCCGGAATGACTGTTTAACATAATATAGGTTACAAAATTCTATTAATTTGAGGATCTTAAGTTTTGAATTAGAGAAAATATTAAACATTAAAGATGATCATTTATGTGTAATATAAATTACTGTAAAATGGTTTTGTAATTGGATGAGTATAAAATTAATTATAGGCATAGAAATGGGGTATGTCTGGATAGAGATTTTAGGGTAGTAATTTAACTTTGAAAATTCACTAATAATTGTACAGTAATCCAAAAATTCTAAAATTTGGATATGTTATAATTTTATGTGTTTATTTTCAATTGGAAAAGGAATTACAGTAATTGGTTAAGTATTGATTGAATTATTAGAAAAGAAACAGGATCTGCCAGAATAAGATTTCAGACAGAATGCAAGGAGTAGGGTTAGGAGTAGGGTTAAGTTCAAACTGACACCATATGATATGTAGAACTTGAACATAGCTGAATTCTGGATATGTTAGACCCTAGTATGTCTAGTTTAAGTAGGAAAAATAATCAAAGCAATTGAATAAGTGTAGACTTAGTTAGAGACAGAAATGTCTGAACTGCCAGAATGAGATGAATAAATGAGAATTGTTAGGCTAAAAATCCTAAGTATAAGAATAAATGGAAATTTATTAAACTAAATTGAAGATTAGTGTCTAACATATAAATGAATACTGATTGTTAATGTTTAAATTAATGTATAGCTTCGAATACTGAAGCGGATATAAGTGAAAGATCAAAGTAGAGAAGTGAATAGTGGATACGTAAATATATAAGCGAGGCGAGTAATGTATACATCATTATGCATACCATGTTTGATTTGTTGACTCATGAATATGTTTCTTTCTTGATTAAATGCCACTTTGTTTTTGATGATCATTCTTTGATCTTCCTAAAGATTGAAATTTATCCATATTTATTGATTGTTATTGATATGGAAATACCTTTTGTGTACTGATTGTCAAGTAAACTAATGCGTATTGATCGAAAGCCATTATACGATAATGTTTCTAATGACACTGGCTATTGATATTGATTTTCTCTTGACCCATTTTATATGTGAATTTGACAGAGCTACCACTCCAACAGGGTAGTGGAAAAATACTATCGGCGATGTGCATATTGTATTATTGATGCCCTAGCTGGGAAGGGCTATGGTCCTAGCCATAAGGTCTGATCAGCCTTATTCTTACTGATACTGATCGATACTGATACTATTGGAGACTGCATATTCGCATATAGTCTATACTGATATTACTGGAGATTGTATGTTTATATATAGTCCATCCCTTTATCTGTCTTATCTACATGATACGAGTATTGTTTACCTGATCATTGAATTCAAAACTTATATCTTATTGCTTACCATTGATATTTTTATCACCATATGCTTATATCTCATATATAATGATATATGCATGCTCATTGAGTATTTTATACTCACCAAATTAGTGGTTTATAATTTTTACAGGGATGTGTTAGAGGAATCTGATTCCAAGTCAATTTCTTTTCCGACTTGGAACGTTAAGTACATCGAGATAGGATTGTATTTGTTAAAGGTTATTAGTGACAATTCTTAGAGCTCCATGGTACTGTGTATAATTGGATGACTGGGTATTATAATGATGTATGAATAGTATAATATTTAATGTTACAGTGACATTCAAAATATACTATATGATGCATAATGATTGAAAATGCCAATGATAATAAAGTGATAAAGATAGTGACAGAAGTAAATGATAAAAATGAAATTTTCATGTTTTGAAAAAAAAAAGAAAAGAAAAAAGATTTAGAAGTTCTATGTATGACTGTTGAACTGTGAAGTTGAGGGTATAAGGCTGGCAAATTATTGGGAGTGTAAAATTTTTTTAGTGCAGGCTGTGTAATTTATGAAAGACCCAGTTTTGGGTCTGGAATAGTATTAAAATTACAAAGAAAACTTTGACAAATTTTCTGTAAAATTTATAAGTAATAATGGGATTTAAGTATTAATTAATAAATTAATATTGATTGAATGATTGATGAATGGATTGTTTAATAGGTTCTACGGGTTTTCGGTGACCTTAAGTCTACTTGTGCCCTAGAACCGTCGCTGCCCAAAAGTGGGTCATGGTTATTTTAACTTCTAGGAAATGTGCTGACTTTGTAAGCCGATCTATAATAACCCAAATAGAATCATATCCCTTTACAGTTCGTGGCAAGCCAACGATAAAATTCATAGTCACCTGCTCCAATTTCCACTCTGGCAGTTCAATCTTCTACAATAAACCCAAAGGCTTTTTGGTATTCAAATTTTACTTGATGACAAGTTAAGCAAGTAGCTACATTCTTAGCCACATATTTCTTTATACATGGCCACTAATAAGTACTTTTCAATTCATTATACATTTTTGTTGTTCCAGGATGAACACTATATGATGCATGATGAATCTCCTGTAAAATTTTCTCTCGGAGTCCATCCACATTAGGTACACACCATCTACTACCCAATTTCAATACCCAATTTTCCACTTTAAAGTCAGAAGACTTCTCAGTTGATCTATCAACTACATATTTCTTCACATCATCTTTTAATTTCACTAGATACGAGTCTTTGTCTTGTGAGGCTTCAATTTCATTAATTAGCATTGGTCTTACTTTAAAATGTGCAAACACAACATATGAATCTGCAACTTCAAATCAAATGCCCATGTTAAACAATTCTTTCAACTGCTTGATCAGTGGTCTTCTATCTATAACTATATGCGATAAACTGCCTATGGACTTCCTGCTTAAAGCATCTACCACTACATTTGCTTTACCGGGGTGATATAATATCTGACAGTCATAATCCTTCGTCAATTCAACCCATCACCATTGTCGTAAATTCAAATCCCTTTGTTGAAAGATGTATTGAAGGCTTTTATGGTCGGTGAGGATTTCACATTTTTCCCCATACAAGTAATGCCTCCAAATTTTTAAAACAAAGACCACTGCTGCCATCTCTAGATCATGTGTGGGATAATTTACTTCATGTTTCTTTAGTTGTCTGGATGCATAAGCAATCACCTTTCCATGCTGCTTCAATACATATGCAAGTCCCACTCGTGAAGCATCACAGTAAACAGGAAATCCGTGGATGCCTGATGGCAATGCTAATACTGGAGCTGTCGTGAGACAAGTTTTGAGTTTCTGAAAGCTCTCTTCACAAGAATCATCCCACTTAAATTTAACTTGCTTTCTTTTCAATCTAGTTAATGGTGCATCTATTTTAGTGAAATCATTCTCAAATCGATGATAATAGCTGGCCATACCCAGAAAACTATGGATTTTTATCACACTAGATGGTCTAGGCCATTCTATAACTGCTTCAACCTTCTTAGGATCAACTTTAATATCCTTACCACTAATAACATGACCCAGAAAGTACACCTTTGAAATCCAAAATTCACATTTTGAGAATTTGGCATATAATCGATGTTCCCGAAGGGTCTGCAATACCATTCTCAGATGTTGTTCATATTCTTCCCAGCTTTTTGAATAGACAAGAATGTCATCTATAAAAAAAATAACAAATCTATCCAAGAATGGTTTAAATACCATATTCATAAGATCCATAAATGTAGCAAGGGCATTCGTTAATCTAAATGGCAGCACAAAAAATTCATAATGCCCGTATTTGGTCTAAAAAGTTGTCTTCTGTACATCTTCTTTTCGGATCCTTAACTGATGATAGCCCAACCAAAGATCTATTTTTGAGAAGTGACTGACACCTTGTAGCTTATCAAATAGATCATGGATCCTTGGTAAATGATATTTATTTTTAATAGTCACCTTATTCAATTGTCGATAATCAATATACATTCGTCAAGATCCATCCTTCTTCTTTACAAACAAAACTGGCGCTCCCTAAGGTGAACTACTAGGCTAGATAAACCCCTTGTCAAGTAGCTCCTGCAACTGCAATTTCAACTCCTTCAATTCAGTTGGTGCCATTCAGTACGGAGGAATGAAAATAGGGTTAGTTCCCAAAAAAATTTCAATCTCGAATTTAATTTCTCTTTCTGGTGGCAATCCAGGTAATTCTTTTGGAAACACATCTGGAAATTCATTCACTATTGGAATTTGATCCACCCTTGCAACAATTACCCAGGTGTCTATCATATGAGCTAAATAGCCTTGGCAACCCCTTCTTAAAAGCTTTCTAGCTCCTATAGCAGAAATAATGCTAGACAAATTACCCCACCTTTTGCCTTGAAACACAAAGCTAGATTGTCCCTTTGGCTTGAACTCCACTCTTTTCCCATAACAATCAATAGAAGATATATGCTGTGCTTACCAATTCATACCCAATATAACATCTAGTTCTAACACAACCAATTCTACTAGTGTCACTAGAAGTCTTCTCCCTTTAATCTTTACTACATACATATCATATTCCCAATCTATAATAATAGTTTTACCCAATGGTGTAGAAAACTCCAATGGCAACTCCATTTTTCTACTACTTTTACCCAATTTCTTTGTTAAAGTAAAAGATACAAATGAATGGGTAATACCCGAATCAAATAAAACTGAAGCTAAATTATTTTGAATCAGAATTGTACCTTCCACTGTGGTATTTGATGTCTAAGCCTCCTGTCAATTGAGGGCAAACACTCTTCCCGGTACTCTGCTAGAAGGTGGCTGTGTAGTGTAGTAGTAGTACTCTGGCTTCTGCCTCTACCTCCCTTGTATTACCTGTCATTTTTTTTGTTATTTTATTAATTGTATATTTGTTAAATTGATTGAGGATATAAAAATATTTTGAGGAATCCAAAATTCTGCATGCAGGGAGGAGTTTGTGAGGCTGATTTCATGATTTTAAAGGAATAATTTGGTAAAGTATAAAATATAAAAGTTGTATATTTTGTCTTTAAGGCTCTAAAACGGTTCTGTAAAATTTTGTGTGTGTGAAGAGATATGCCTCCTTGAACGGGACCTGTCTGGTTTATTATTTTCTACAAAAATCTAAGAATGTTTAATTTTTCTGGGAATGATTGAGGCTGAATGAGCCAAAAGTGTAAACATGAGAAATGTTACTTTATGTGTTATTTTGTTGGCTGTAAAATTTCAGGGGAATTGGATAAGTGTAACTCAGTTGAGAGTGGAATTAATCAGACCTATTCAAATGATTTTAGGCAGTAAAGTTAAGGTGAAATTTAGAAATTCACCATAGTTTGTGTAGATATCCTTTTGATTTGAATTTTGAATATGTTGGAACCCTGAGTGTCTATTTTAAGTGACAAAAAGAATCAGGGAGTTTGGATATCTGTAGCTCATTTGCAAGCTAGTTTAGTATGAGTTATCGAGGAAGGGGTTCCAGCTCGACAAAATCTGCTATTTATGCGAACTAGCATTGCGAGCCGACAAATGCGAGGTGGCATTTGTGAGCCAGTAGTGCGGAGTGGAATTTTGAGAGCTAAGATATGCGAGGCGACATTTGGTGAAGAGGAGAATTGGCGAAGCGGGATTGTCGAGGCGGCATTTGGCGAAGAGAAGAATTGGCAAAGTGGGATTGTCGAGGCGGCATTTGGCGAAGAGGCATTGCCAAGGTGGCATATGCGAGGTAGAAATAGGTGAGGAGAGATTGATGAAAAGGCATTACTGAGGTGGCATATACGAGATGGAAATAGGCGAGGAGAGTTTGGCGAGGTGGCATATTCGAAGTTGGAATGGCAAAGTGGCTTATGCGAGGTGGCATTACCAGAGCAGATTGGCGAGGCGAGCTAGCGAAGTGGGATTGAGAGGTGGCATATGCGAGGTGGAAATAGGTAAGGAGATATTGGCAAAGAGGCATTGCCGAGGTGGCATATGCGAGATGGAAATAGGCGAGGTGGCATATGCGAGGTGGCATATGTGAAGTGGATATGTAAAGTGGATATGCGAAGTGGGATTGACGAAGTGGCTTTGGCGAAGTGGCTTATGCAAGGTGGTATTGCCTGAGCGGATTGGCGAGGTGAGATTGCAAAGCGGGATTGAGAGGCAGTAGCCTATTTAACAGGTAACCAGTAGCTATTCTTTCACGATTTTCTTCTTCTTCTTTTCTACATTCTTCTTCGTTTCTTCTCAAATTTGTTCCATTTATTTTCTAATGCATTAATACTCAGAATTAACGCATTAAATCACTAAATTGTCACATTCTAAAGCATTAACCTTCATTTTCAAGGTAGATTTTCAAGAAATCAAATTTTTTTTTGAAGAAATAAGGTAATTTCTCTTCAAATGTCATCCTTTTTACATTAATAAAATTCTGGTAGTTTGGATAGCTAATCATGGGTATATAGGATCTATTGCAAGCATTTAATGCTATTAATTATAATTAATGTGGGAGAAATTAGAATTTATGGATTAGCATGAATAGTGGCGTGAACAGTAAATTCGTAATTAATTTCAGATTTTCTTTAAGAGATGAATTAAATTGATGTTGGGAATCAAAAATAGAAACTATAAAATGGTTAAAATGATAAGAAACTTTATTATGTATTATTAATTAAGGAAACCCTAATTGTGAGAATTTGGGGAAATTTTCATAGGAAAAGAGAACTCAAGGTATTAGAGGAGATTATTGATTGAGCAAGTTATTGAGAGAAATTCAAGGATAAACTTGTTTAGAGGTAAGTATGAACATTGCATATGTAAATTGCTTCTTTGAAATGAATTGTCCAAACCTTCTTAATGTTCACCCATATGATTCTCATGTTATTTGACATTGTATTATTGAACTATTAAATGAAATTCCCATGATATTCTCAAACCAATGATAATTGTTTCAAGTGATTATTATATTTATCTTGTAAATGACTTGGTTATCTATTCTTGGACCAAGTTCGTATGAAACCCATTTGTTAACTTGACTGAATTTTATATTATATTTTGATGGTCTTGTTACTAATCTGATTTCTTGTGAGATTGCAACCATATAACCCTATGGATAGAACGCTTTTCCCAATGAGAGTAAATTCATTGGTCCATTGTGCACTTTGGGAACCTAGCTGATAGGGTTTTTATCAGTGTTCCACCTAGAGGGGACCATGAGCTCTAGGCGTATGCCTGGCCAAGCATGCATTTGCGATAAGGTAGCAAGGAC
>CANXYC011351090.1:0-14528 GCA_948193065.1 Aleurites moluccanus
CACTATCACCCATACTGAGTCATACCCTTTTTGTGTTTTAGGCAAACCCATTACAAAATCCATAGTGACTTGGTCCCATTTCCACTCTGGTAATTGAATCTCTTGAAGCAAACCTGAAGGTTTCTGATGTTCAAATTTTACCTGCTGACAGGCTAGACATTTAGAAACAAACTCTGCTACATCACCCTTCATGTTTGGCCACCAATAATACTCTTTCAAGTCATGGTACATCTTTGTCACTCTAGGATGGACTGTGTAAGGAGAATAGTGAATCTCCTTCATGATCTACTCTTTGTACCCTTTAACATTAGGAACACACAAACGCTCCTTACATTTCAACACATCTCTCTCAATAGCAAAGTCAGGAGCTTTACCATTCTGAACCAAGTCTCTGATCTTTATACACTGTGGATCCTCATTCTGAGAGTTCTTTATCTCATCTATCAACAATGATTTCACTTGGAATTGGGCTATTAATACTGTTTCCTGCCTCTGTAATTCCAAATCCAGAGTCAAACCCATAGTAATTAACTCCCGCAGTTCTTGTACCAGTGGTCTTTCTGTAGCAGTCACATGGGATAAGCTTCCCATTGATTTTCTACTCAGGGCATCTACTACCACATTTGATTTCCCAGGGTGATACAAAATCTGGCAGTCATAGTCTTTCAACAGCTCAACCCATCGCCTTTGCCTCAAATTCAGTTTTTTTTTGCTGCAGGATGTATTGAAGACTCTTGTGATTGGTGTAAATCTCACATTTGACCCCATATAAATAATGCCTCCATATCTTTAAAGCAAAGATTACTGCTGCCATTTCTAAATCATGGGTGGGATAGTTCACCTCATGTTTCTTCAATTGGCGGGAAGCATAAGCAATCACTTTTCTATCCTGCATCAACACATAACCCAAGCCAATCCTCGAAGCATTGCAGTATATAGCAAAACTACATGCCTCGGTAGGAAGTGTCAATACCGGTGCAGTGGTCAAACAGGCTTTAAGATTTTGGAAACTCTTTTCACATTCATCATCCCATTGGAACTTCACCTGTTTTCGGGTCAACTTTGTCATTGGTGCCGCAATTCTGGAAAAGTCTTTAACAAATATGCGGGAGTAACCTGCCATACCCAGGAAACTCTGGATCTCTGTAACTGTAGTGGGACGTGGCCAGTTAGCAACTGCTTCTACTTTCTGTGGATCCACCTTCATACCATCTTTGCTCACAATATGCCCCAAGAATATAACTTCTGCCAGCCAGAATTCACATTTTGAGAACTTTGCATATAGCTGATGATCTCTTAATAACTGTAATCTGATTCTGAGATGTTTTTCATGCTCTCTTCTACTTCTGGAATACACCAAAATATCATCAATGAAGACAATAATGAATTTATCCAGGAATGGTCTGAATACCCTGTTCATCATGTCCATAAAGGCTGCTGGAGCGTTTGTCAACCCAAATGGTAGCACTAAAAACTCATAGTGCACATACCGTGTACTGAAAGCAGTCTTTGAAATGTGTTCACCTTTGATCCGCAACTGATGATACCCTAACCTCAAATCTATCCTTGAGAAGCAACAAGCTCCCTGTAACTGGTCAAATAGGTCATCAATTCTAGGCAAAGGATACTTATTTTTCACTGTCACCTTATTCAATTGCCTATAATCAATACACATTCTCAATGTCCCATCCTTTTTCTTAACAAACAACACTGGTGCTCCCCAGGGTGAACTACTAGGCCAGATGAAACTCTTGTCATACAGTTCTTGCAATTGCTTTTTCAATTCTTTTAATTCTGGTGATGCCATTCTGTAGGGTGGAATAGAGATAGGATCAGTACCAGGATATACCTCAATCTCAAATTTGATCTCCCTCTCTAGTGGCAGTCCTGGAAGATCATCTAGGAATACATTTGTAAATTCCTTTACCACTAGAATCTGTTCTAACTCTTTGGTTACCCTTGCAGTATCAACCACTGTTGCTAGGTAACCAATACACCCTTTTCTCATTAATCTCTCTGCCTGTACTACAGATACTAACCCATATATATGATTGTTAGCCTCCCTCTAAAAAATGAACTTTTCCTGCCCATTGAGTCTAAACTTTATTCTCTTTAATGCACAATCAATGGTAGCTTTATGATTAGTCAACCAATCCATATCCAGGATAATATCAAATTGTAACATAGGTAATTCAATCAGTTCAGTAGGCAAAGATCTATCACAAACTCTCACATCACAAATATCATACTTATATCCTACTATAACCTTATCTCCCATTGGTGTGGCTATTTCTAAGGGTATATATAAAGGTTTTCTACCCAATCCCAATTTCAAAGCAAAAACATGTGATATAAAGGAATGGGTTGCACCTGAATCAAACAACATATAAGCCACTAGATCATGTATAGAAATCATACCTACAATAGTATCATAGGATTTCTAGGCCTATTGTTGAGTCACTGCAAAGACTCTCCCCTGTCCTCTACCAGTGGCTGACTGTCCCACTGTCGGACCCTGTCTAGCTGGTTTGCCTCTACCAGCACTCCCTCTACCCATCTGCACTGTTGACTGGGAAGATCCTGCCTCTGATGGTTGTGTAACTTTACGCATAGGGCAATCCTTGTAAAAATGCCTAATTTGTTCACATCTGTGGCATGCCCCTGATCTGATACGGCATACCCCTGTATGTCCCTTTCCACAAAAAGTACAAATAGGCACTAAAAAAACTAACTTAATGGCTATGGGTAATTGATACCCATTGGGTGTGACAAGTACTATTCCAGCACCATAACCCTTGCTATTGGCTGCTCCATCAAAATATAACTTCCAAACTTTGGGCTCCAACTCCATGACGTCCTCATCCGGAAACTCGGGTTCGAATGGTTCATTATCTATTAAGGCAACAACTAATTGGTCAGATATCACACTTCCTTTGATAGCCTTCTTTGGAACATATTTAAGATCAAAAGCTGCTAGAATTGCCAACCATTGTGCCATCTTACTATCAAGAACTGACCTCTCCATAAGGAATTTCAAGGGGGCTCTTATAAGCGAGGACATACGTAGTGTACGAACCCAAAGAATGCTGCAACTTATGGCATATCCAAACCAAAACGAGACATAACTGCTTAATCTTATTGTACTTGAGCTCATGAGCAAGCATGCACTTACTCAAATAATAGATGGCATTTTCCTTAGGTGAATCCATAGCATTTTGAGTGAGCATTGCCCCCATAGCTTCTTTAGTCACAAAGAGGCATAACAACAAAGGTTTACCGAGCCTAGGTGGTTGTAAGAAGAAAGGATTTAGCAAGTACTGCTTGATCTTTAACTAATGTACTATAAACGTCCTAGAAATCCCCCAATCTCTTTCTCTATTTTTGGAGCTGGATCTTTAAGATGGCTCTTGATTTAGCTGGGTCTACTTCTATCCCTTTTTGACTTACCATGTGGCCCAAGAACAAACCTGAGGATGCACCAAAAACACACTTTATCGAATTCAACTTTAGATTATACTGTCTCAACCTAAGGAAGAAACGCCTTAATACATTTATGTGTCCTTCTGCTATTTTGAACTTGATAGCCATGTCATCAACGTATACTTCCACATCCTTGTGAATTATGTCATGAAAGATAGTTATAGCCATTCTCTGGTATATTGCCCTGACATTTTTTAAACCAAAAGGCATGACCTTGTAGCAATAGGTATCCCATTCTGTCACAAAGGTTGTCTTTTCCTTGTCAAGTGGATAGACTTGTATTTGATTATATCCCGTATATAAATCAGAAAAGGAGACTACCTTAGATCCGGCCATGCGGTCAACTAATAAGTCTATGTGAGGTAAAGGAAAACCATCTTTTGGACAGGCATTGTTCAGATCCCTTTAATCCACACACATTCTTACTTTCCCATCCTTATTAGGCACAAGCACTATGTTGGCTAGCCATGAAGGGTAAGTGACAGGTTCAATGAAATTGTTCTTCAATAACCTAGCAATTTCCTCTTTGATCTTGAGAGACCACTCCGCCTTCATCCTCCACAACTTCTATTTTACAGGCTTCATATTCTCATAGGTCATAATCTTATGGACTGCTATGCTTGGATAGATACTCGTCATGTCTTCAGGTTGCCATGCAAAACAATCTAAAAATTCTTGAACAATATTGACTAAAGAAATCTTATCATGGAATGATGACGCAGTGAATATGAATTTCAATTTATCATCTGTACCCAGATTTATTGATTCTTTATTTTATTCTTTTATTTCATTTATTTCTTTTTCTTTTGATGCCTCTTTTAAATTGGATTCAGGGAGAGGGAAAAAAGACTCAAGGATATAAGAGGAAAATTAAACTCGTTCATTGCAAACAAAATTTTCATCCTCATATGTGAACATATAGTCCATACTGATTACTGGAGATTGTATAATTTCATACAGTCCATCTCTTTATCTTTCTTTCCATATGATACCGAGCTTATACTTTGTTCTTTGGTTATACTGTAACCTATTATTGATTTTGTATACTGTTATCTGACCTATTGGTACCATTGATCCATTATTACCTACTGTTTATTGCTGATGTATATAGATTCACTGAGAATTTTATATACTCACCTTTTCCTTGTTTACCCCTTTCAAAAGAGGAGTAGATAGCAAAATCCTATCGTCTGTCATTTGAGGATTTCTTCCAGTAGTACTGATGTATATATTCTGCTTTGTATTATTATTTTGATGTTCATAATCTAGCTGCTGCATGGGGTATGTATGGGTTAGCTAGGAAATGAACATGTATATATTTTATGATGATATTATGAGTTATATGATGATTATATGATATGATATATGGATTGTTACAATCGCTTGCAGTAAATTACAAAATGAAATACAGAATAACAGAATAGATGGTAACTAACTAAAATGGATATTATATTGTGGTTTATAGATTGTGCATGTGATACTGGGTTCTATGGGTGCCGGTCGCCATTGGCATCTCCCGTGTCCTAGGACCGTCACAATCCAAAAATGGGTGGTGACAGAGGTGGTATCAGAGCTCTAGGTTACAGACAATGGAATTTAGGTTACAAATGTATAGTACCTAAATTACAGAGGAATAGTGACTAAGTACAGAATGGGGTAGAATTAAGTAAACCATGGAGCATAGGATTTCCATTGTCGTCTTTTACTGTTATCGTCTGTTATATGTTATTGTTCTACATTTCTGTCATATTCTGAGTATATTTCCATTTTTCTGGATAGATTTCATAGATATTCGACGATAGGGATAGAGATACCAAGGAGGTAGAGGTAGCCTCTAATGAGTCATTGGTGAGAGAGATTGCAATATCAGAAGGTCCGTCTAGATCCCGACGGACTTTAGAGGATTCAGAGAGGGGCGATGACCCCACCAGCTCCAACAGTAGTGCCTCCACCTATAGTACCTGAGGTAGTTTCAGTGGTACTGGCTCCTGTGTAGCTAGTAGGGGTTCAGAGGGAGCATGCTGTACAGGGGGGCCGTAGAGTGATAGAAGAGGATGGAGTATCAATGTTTAGCTTCCTAAACCTAAACTTGCCTGAGTTCAGGGGAGACAGAGGCACTAATCCTATAGATTTCTTAGAGGAGGTAGAGAAGGTAGTGAGGAGATTACCATGTTCAGAGTTGAGAGTAGTTGAGCTGGTTGGGCTGTTACTGAAGGGTAAGGTATGGACCTGGTTTTCTAGGAGGATGGAGCCCAGACTTTATGGTGAGCATCCACCCTCATAGGCTGAGTTTTGACAGAGTCTTATTGATGAGTTCATTACAGAGGGGGTAAAGACACGTAACCTAATTAGATTTAAGCAGTTAGAGCAGGGAGACATATCTGTTGAGGAGTACGCGAAGGAGTTTATCAGGTTGAGTAGATGTGCTACTCATATTATACCTACAGAGGCTGATTTGATTAGTAGGTTTCGGAGGGGGTCTTCATGCTGAACTGCATAATGCTTTATTGGCTACAGAGTTTACTTCTCTAATAATAGTGATTGACAAGGCTACACAAATGGAAAAGAAGTATAAGGCAGAGAGAGCTAAGAGGGACCAGAAGAGGAAAGGGGGTCCAAGATCTCAGATTAGGAGGGGGGAGAGCAGTTCCCATCCTAGGCAGGCAGAGCCAGTATCTTGGTTTGATCAGAGGTCTACAGCTAGTAGTCAGAGGAGGAGGATACAGAGTAGGGGACCACCAGTGGTTCAGTTAGCACCTGTATATTCTCAGGGTTCTTCGAGACTAGCTGCACAGACACCCAACATTCCTAATTGTGGGTTTTATGGTCGCAGAGATTGAGGGGAGTGTTGGAGATAGACTGGTGCTTGTTTGAGGTGTGGCCAGCAGGGTCATTATATTAACAGGTGTCCATTGAAGGCTGATCAGCAACCATCTGTTACGATTTCTCAGCTAGTGGTACAAGCTAGTCAGAACATAGGCAAAGAGGCTTCAAGCAGAGGTAGAGGTAGGGGAGGATAGGCTCCCAGTGGTTGTCAGGCTCATTAAACAATATCAAAAGGGCTCAAATTAGCTATGAAAATCAAGGCAAAAAATAAAGCAAAAATAGGTAATGTGAATAGTAAACTAGGTTCGGCCATGAATGGACTTTCACACTAAGTTTCCAATTTCAATTTCAACACAAATGGCATGTTAAAGGATGCATATAAGACTCACCTAAGATTCCAAATAGCTTTGAAAATTTAATTTTCCCCACCAATCACCAATAAAGCCAATAGGCACACCTTTGTCAAAACTTGAATTTTACACCAAACCAATCATCAATTAGTTACCTATTAACCTCTAATTGACTTATTCTAACATCAATTAACAACAACTAATACTAATTGACATAGCTAAGTTAAACAACTTCCATTAGGTTTAGAAATTTAGGGATTTCTATCAATTTGCGTCAATTGATGCAATCTAACTAAAAACGCATCAAATTCAATCTTAATAACATCTAATTGAACCATAAAATCAAAAAATCAAACAAACAAACCTCTTACCTAAATAGGATGAAGTGGCCGAATTGATGAAGCCTTCAATCCTTGGTTTCCTTTGCTTTTTCCTACAAATTAATGATGGAAATAGGTAGAACTAGATGAATACTCTAATTTTTCTATCAATTTTCTTAAGGAAACTTTGTGAGAAATGAAGAAAAATGGAGAAAGAATGGTGGGGAGGGGTTTCGGCCAACTAAGAGAAGGAAGAAAAAGCCACTACTTTTTGTTTAAGTGTTGGTTATATATTAAAATCAATATGGCAAATTACAACTTAATCCTCAAACTTTCATATATCACACTTTGGTCCAAATTCTTCTGTAATTTATTCTGTCAATTCTGTCAGGATTTGGATTTCAAAGTGGGGAGTCAATAAGCTTATTTTAAATAAAAATGGTTCCAGAGTCATTCTGTAACTCCGACGAACCAATTTCTGCTATTCACCTTAAATTTTCATTTATTTATGATTTTGCCATTGGTTACTTTTTTAGTGTTCCTAAATGATTTTCACTTCTTTCTTTTTACCAAAATTACACATGTATTATGGTGATCTTTTACCCCCAGGTCAACTTCAAAAATTCTTCTATTGACCAGACTGCTACCGGAAAAAAAATTAGTTCGCTTTCTAACTGTGTCTCTAAAATTATTTTCCATCATTTCAAGACTTTTAAACCACATACTGAGAACTAAATCATGCATATATGTTAGAACTTTCTAGGGTATTATATTCTTGGATAAGTTTGTCATAGTGTTCATAGATGACATTCTTATCTATTCCAGGAGTAAGGAGGAGCATTCAGAGCATTTGAGGATTGTATTACAAATACTTTGAGAGCAGCAACTGTATGCTAAGCTATCTAAATGCCAGTTTTTGGTTAATTGAATTGTACTTCCTGGGACATATTGTTTGTAAAGATGGTATCAAGGTAGATCCTTAGAAGGTTGAAGCAATTGCAAATTGACCTCGGCCTACCAATGTATCTGAGATTCGTAGTTTCCTTTGTATGGCAGGATACTATAAATGGTTTGTGAAAGATTTCTCCAAGATTGTTGCTTCATTGACTCAGAAACAAAAGAGGTATCAGTGGACAGATGAATGTGAGAGCAGTTTTCAGACTTTGAAGTCTTGCCTCATGAGTGCTCCAGTGTTAGCATTGCCAATAGAGGATGATAAATTCACAGTTTATTATGATGCTTCAAGAGTTGGATTGGGATGTGTTCTGAAGCAGAATATAAGAATGATTGCTTATGCTTCTCGGCAGTTAAAGATGTTTGAGATAAACTATCTGACACATGATTTGGAGATGACAGCAGTAGTGTTTACACTAAAGATCTGGAGGCACTATTTGTATGGTACCAAATGTGAAATATATACTGATCATAAGAGTTTGCAGTATATACTTCAGCAGAAGGATTTGAACCTCTGACAGCATAAATGGGTTGAACTACTTAAGGATTATGATTGTGAGATCTTTTACCATCTAGGTAAGGCTAATGTAGTAGCAGATGCACTAAGCCGAAAGTCTATGAGCAGTCTAGCTCACATCTCGATTTTCAGGAGACCATTGTTCCGTGAGATGAAGGAGTTAGCTGATATGGGTGTAGAGTTGGATTTGGGATTCCAAAATCGTAACCAGGCTATGATAGCCCAATTTCGAGTTAAGCCACTATTGATTGATGATATTAAGGCGGTACAGGATAAGGATCCATATCTATTAAAACTAAAATGAGATGTTCATAATGGCAAGGCATCAGAGTTTACAGTAGAGGATGATGTATTAAAGTATGGGAATCGATTATGTGTACCCAACATTGATGGGTTATGACATCATATTATGAGAGAGTCTCACTATTCTTCATATAGTGTACATCCTAGAATTACAAAGATGTACCATGATCTGAAGGATGTCTATTGGTGGCCTAATATGAAGAGGGATGTAGTTAGATTTGTGTCCACATACTTAGCATGTCAGTAGGTTAAGTTTGAGCATCAGAAGACGTCTGGTTTGCTTCAAGAGATAGAGTTTCCATAATGGAAATGGGAGCAGATTACTATGGATTTTGTAGTCGGTTTGCCAAGGACTACATGGTGTTATGACTCCATATGGGTTATTGTGGATAGATTGACAAAGTCTACTTATTTCCTTCAGGTTAAGACCAGTTATATAGTAGCTTAGTATGCACAGTTATATGTTAATAAGATTGTATGGCTTTATGGAGTGCCACTGATTATTATATCAGATAGTGGTACGCAGTTTACTTCTCGGTTTTGGCAAAAATTTTAGGAGGCTATGAGTACTCAGTTACGATTCAATACAGCATTCCATCCACAGATCAATGGACAATCAGAGAGGACTATCTAAACATTAGAGGATATGTTACAATTATGTGTTTTGGATTTCAAAGGTAATTGGGATCATTATCTGCCACTGATTGAATTCTCCTATAACAATAGTTACCATTCGTCGATTAGTATGGCTCCATATGAGGCATTATATGGTACAAAATATCGATCTCCAGTATGTTGGGTGGAATCGGGTGAGAAATAGTTGGAAGGCCCAGAGTTGATAAAGGATACAATGGAAAAGGTGCCTATCATTAAGGAACTGATGAAGACTGCTTTCAGCAGATAGAAGAGTTATGCAGACCCGAAGCAAAAAAATGTTCACTTTGCAGTTAGTGATCATGTATTCCTTAAAATTTCACCTATAAAAGGTGTGATGAGATTTAGGAAGAAAGGGAAATTTTCACCAAGGTATGTGGGGCCATTTGAAATTCTTGAGAAGATCGACAATATTACTTACAAGTTGGCTCTTCCACCTAATTTGAGCCACGTTCATCCAGTATTTCATATTTTGATACTACGGAAGTATGTACCTGATCCATCACATGTATTGGAGGTATAAGATATTGGTGTTAATGAAGACTTATCATATAAGGAGCTACCTGTAGAGATTGTGGATCGACAAATTGGACAGTTATGGAATAAGGAGATTCTGAGGGTCAAAGTATTATGGATGAATCAATCAATGAAGGAGTGTACCTAGGATAGCAAGCAGGATATGAAGGCCAAGTATCCATTCCTATTCCAACATTGAGGTATGTATTCATTTTAAATTTGAGGATGAATTTATTTGAAAGGGGTAGAATGTAATACCTTAGAAAGCTACCATAATTGAACAATAACATAACTAGATATCAGACTGGGAACACCGAAATAATTAAGGATAATTTTGAACCTCAGTTAGAATGTAGTTGTGATACTGTCCCGAAAAATGTCAGTGTTAATTACACTGCTGGGGGAAATAGTAATCCGGTTGACAGATGAATTTTTAATTCAGACTAGGGGTAAAGAATCATATATTTATATGTGAAATTTTATTGAAAATGAAAAGTTGAAAAATGTTTAGGAACACTGAAAATAAGAGTAATAGAAAAATCATAAATAAGTCGAACTTTAGGGGTATAGTGGGAAACACATTATCTGAGTTTCAAAATGGCTCTGAAACTATTTTTATAATAAAGTAAAAAATAAAAAGAAGTCATTTCAGTTCCCACTTTGAAATCTAATTCTCAACAGAATTGTCAGAATAAATTATAGAATAAGATGGCCTCAATGTATAATTATTGAAAAGTATAAGGACTTAAATGTAATTTTTCAATCTTACTATATAAGCATGCCTTAGTCATTTTTTCTTCATCTTGGCTAAAACCCCATCTTCACCTTCTCCCTCCATTTTCAAGCCAAAATCAAAAGAAAACCTTGAATCAACCATAGTTCTTCCATTTCCTAACCTTGATTCACTTGGAAATTCAAAGAAATTCAGGAACAAAATGCAGGGAATTTTGGGTGGAACATCACTATAAGGTAAGGAGTTTATTTCTTTAGTTTAATAGTAGATTTAGATGTGTTAGATGTTAAATAGAATGGGTTTGGTGTTTAATTGCATCAATTAATGCATTTGGTAAATTTTCCCCAATTTGAAACACTAGATTGAAGTTGTATAATTTGAATCTTTGAATTAGTGTTAGTTAATGTTAATTAAGCTTAGAATATGTTATTTGGAGGCCAATGGGTGGATAATTTATGATTGATTTAGTGTAGATAATCAAATAGAGGAATATTGTCATTTTTGCCTTCTTTGAAGAAATTGGTGGAAAATCAATTTTGTTAGGTGATTTGAAGTGTGAGGTTTAATATACATGATTTGACATGCCTATTGCATTGAAATGTGAATTGGAAACCTCCCTTGAATAACCCATTTTGGCCGAACCATTTGGTACTATTCACCCAATGGAAATTTACTTTTTTTTCTTCATGTTTCCTAAGCCAAATTGATCCATTAAATGTTATTTAGTGTTGGATAATTATTTCTTATTGGGTTACTTGGATTGTGGACTTGTTATTGATTATATGGGCAGTGTCAATGTTGCACCATAAACTAGCCAAATTGTCCATTAAATGATGCACACCATGTGTTTGACAAAATGCCTAGTGCATTTTGCCATAGGCCTACCATTGTTTCATCCATAGGCCTACCATTTGAATGTCATCGTCGCCAGCAACATTGGCATGCCAATTGTGCCAACCAAATGACCATTGATGTTCAACCTATGATTCATTCCTATGTTAAATGCTATTCTTATTTCTATTGTTTATTATACCTTCCATTGTTTATTCTCTGCTTAATTGCAGTCTCATTTGATTGATATATGAGTTATTGATACTTGATGAGACCATTATTGTTTATTGGTATCTAATGACTTATTATATACCTATATTGGTTCTAATGTGATTTGACTGAGCTTCCTCTGTAACGGGGGTAGCGGGTAAATACCGTCAGTGATGTGCACATTATATATTGGATGTCCTAGTTGGGAAGGGTTAACTGTCCTAGCCATAAGACCTGATTAGTCTTATGTTTATTGATATGCGATTGACATACGATATATGAGTTTCATGGCCCATCATTTGTCTTATTTACATGACATGAGTTTCTTGACTTATTCATTGATTCTACAGTCCTATACTATATTCTGATTCCTCATTCTATTATCAGTGTGCAGATTAATATTTATTGATTATCTGCCTATTGTTTATTGATATCCTAGCCATTTCTTTTAGTCGATGCATATTAGATTTACTAAGTATTTTATACTCACCCTTTTAATTATTTCCCCTTTCTAGGTGCAGAGTAGAAGGCAGATTCCCGACTGTTGTTTCTCGAGGAATTTTACAGTGTCTGTAATAGCAGTGTAATTAATTTAACACTATATTGTGTATTTATAGTATAGTTGCTCCATGGGTTGTATAAATGGCATTGTTAGACTATGATTATGTTTGTATAGTATAATATGGAGTTTAATTAATGTTATGGCATGAGATTATGATAATTATAGCCAATTGCAGAATGAATTACAGATAGATTACATAATGCCAAAATGGAACTTAATTAAGGAATTGATTAATTAATTGATAGTATTTGATAATAGTATGTGATACTGGGTTCTACGGGTGCCGGTCACCTCTGGCATCTCCCTCATCCTAGGACCGTCAGGTTCCAAAATCGGGACGTGACACTGGTGACAGTGGCATTGGCTAAGGTAACAAATGAAAGGAAATTGGTTTAGGCGTTTCATCAAGCAATTAGTATGCAACTTTCAATCAACAATTAAACATGGTTTTGGTGGAAATTTGGCAATTCCCAAATATCAATTCAAGTGTTCATAATGGGGACAATTCAACCAACATCTCAAATAACACAATGAACAATAATTTAAGGATCAAATGCAAATGAAAAGTCATAGAAAAACAAGTTAAGTTTTCAAAGGAAAGTTCAAAGGTAGGGTTCGGCCAAGGATGAAATTTTACAATCAATTTCCATAATTCAATTTAACATATTAGACATGTAAAATGGAGCATATTAAACTCACCTAATAGCTTAGATAGCCAAAATTTCACCTTGAACTCCAATTCCTCCTATAATAGGCAATATGAACTCTTTGCCTTAAACTTTGATTCTAAACCAAACCAATCATCTATTTAGCTTTCAATTATCATAATAAGGCCTATTCTAACTAAATTAAGAAATACATAATACTAATTTAAGAGTTGGTAATTGACATAATGCAATTAGGGTTTCATATTGGGAATTTCCATCAATTGGTGAAAATTGATGCAATTCGTTATTAAAACTATGTTATTCATCATCTAAAACATCAAAACTAACCATAAAATGAAAGAAAACATCAATTTGCCTTAGATAGGAGTATGGGCCGAAATCTCTAAGTTAAAACCCTTGAATTTTTTTTTTCCTTTTGGTGAATTTTTTTTGGAATTAGGTTTATTATGGTGGAAAATCAAATTTTCTTATGATTTTGCTTGAAAATTACATGAAAATTGGGTGGGAAATGGATTGGATGGGTCAGCCGAGATGAGAAAGAAGAAGAAGAAATGGTTGGAAAAATATCTAAGGCATGATATTTATATGCCAAGTTTTAGATATTTGAACTTAAGCCCCTGAATTATGATTATTTACACTTTTACCCGACAACTTTGTATAATTAATTCTGTTATTTCTTTTTAGAATCAAATATCAATGTGGGAAGTGAAATGACTTATTTTAGGCTGTTCTATCATTTAATATTGCTTTAGGACTGATTCTGAGTTTTAGACAGTAGATTTTCAAAAATACTCCTAAAGTTGCACTTATTTACGATTTTTCCATTCTATTGATTTTCCATCATCCATAACACTTTTTTATTCTTTCTTTTTACCAATAAATAATATTATGTTAGTTCTTTCATTACCCATATGTCTATATTAAATAACTTTAGATTTGGTACTGTATTAATTCTTTAGGCTCTGTAATTATTTTTGATGTTATCAAACCGATACTTAAGAATACTGTCTAACAACTGTGTCAAAACTCTAGGGTGTTACAAATTAACCAAACTGAGAAAAAGAGTCACCACTCAGTTAAAGGTGTAACCAAAACCATAAATGTAGTGCATTTCCTTCCTCTAGGAAATGAGTGATGATTTTATCCCTAGCTAAACACCAGATCTCCTTATTCAAAGATCCAGGTAAGGAAACCAGATACGGATTGGGGAAGGTGTTAGGCACCCTAGCCCACTTGGCCATTAGTCAGTGTCACGACCCAAACCAGGGAGTCGCGATGGTCCAAGGGTATGGGATCCGCTTGAGGCTACCAGTACCATGATGAACCCCTAATACAACATATCTATTAATCATAACTATACTCATTCTAAATCTCATATCATACAAGTTCATTCATGCATTACTATACTATATCTCGTGCCAATTCTCATACATATACAATATGCCAATGCCCTGCCAAAAATTCGGCAGAGTCTCCTTTGTATTTTCAACATGCCAATTTACCAATTTATCAATTAAGCACTTCCAATATCATTTCCCAACTCAACTTCAACTCTACTACATCAATTCATTCTTACTTCTCAATTCACATCATAACCATTATCA
>CANXYC011351332.1:0-21065 GCA_948193065.1 Aleurites moluccanus
ATATATATATAAGAAATAATTTGTTCAATAAATAATTCTTATGAGATTATTGGAATTTATTGAAAGCACTTATTAGATTAAATTTGTTCAAGTACTCATAATTTAATGTATGCTGAATTTTTAATATTTTATTAAAAAATAATACTGAATATTTTTTTATGTATTAAAATATTTATATTTTAATTATGTTTGGTTGATGTTTTGTGTGTTTGAATTTATTAATATTTTCTAAATAATTTTTTTTTATATTTTTAGCTATTATTTATAAATTTTATAAATATAAATAAATTTAGTAATACAAAATTTAAGCGGGGAATGGGAATCTCCACGGGAAACGGAGATCCCCACGGGGATGGGGATGGGGACTAAATTATCCCCGTATGTGAAATGGGGACGGGGATGGGGATTCCCCGCTAAGGCGGGGATGGGGATGGGGATGGTTCCCCCGCCCCCGCCCCGCCCCATTGCCATCCCTAATTGAAATTAGTGAATGCAACAGCAGAGAATGTTTAGTTAGACTGCAGACACTTGATGAAGAAACTTTGTTAAAAGAACCGGCTTCATCAATAACAGCATGACGATGCTTCAGATGACATGGACAATGATTTTTCTCATTTTTTGGAGAGAAGAAAAAGTAAATATGGAATCAAATTTAAAACAGAAAGATATAGTCAAAATATATGCAGCAACCACAAATTAGAAACTCACAGATTGTGACTTCACAACCACCACTCTTCCAGGAGTAAGAAACTGTTGGGCAACAGGGGACTGATTTATCGCTTCTGATATATCATTACTATATTTCTCAGCCTCCAAGTACATGTCAAAGTATTCTTCAATTGCCGGTTCGCCTTTAATACATCTACGTTCAAAGAACATGCTTGATGAGCTAAAAAAGAATAGTGCAGGAAATAGTATAAGATAATCAATCAACCAAAGCTGCATAGTACTTCACTTTCTTACATTTTATGAGATGATTGGAAGACCTTTGTAAGACAATAATAATAAGACATATTAACTTTATTTGAAGTATGAAGAAACAAAAGCAACCATCAGATGCTGCAACAAATATGACAAACTAATTTGTGGGTGCACTAGAAATGCTACTTAAATTCCTATGAAGACTTGAGCACAACTAAATGCTGAATTAAATGACATTAAATCTCCCTAAAAGTTTGACAATATAACAAAAGGCTAAATTACTAAAAGTTTTCTGAGGTTCAGCCCAACACATACTTTCCTCCTTGCTGTTTCAAAATTAGAAGCTAAAACATTTTATCCCTATGCTAAAGGGATTTAATAATAGAACAATATAATCACTAAAATGCAATCAAATTTAAATATTTAGGGACTAAGTGTAGTCAAATTTAAATGACGGACAAAAACGTAATGAAAAATTCATGATCTTGTGCCTCATGGACTAAGGTATGAAGCCGAAACAAATCTCAGGGACCAAAGTGCCTAACTTTGAATCAATATGATGAAAACTGATATAAAGCAATCCTAAGCTGTTTTAGTAATTTACCCTAAATAACTACATTTGGAACATTTGAATGGTCAACATGTTGCTTGTCCCAATAAGTTTCATTTTTTGTCTATATGACCTTGGAAATACCAATTCTTCAGAATCTTGAAATGTAGGGAAACTACATTCAAATAAATACCACATACAAATGAAGTAAGAGAAGATTCTAAGCCAAACATAGCCAAGAAGTTGAAGCAACACTTGCACAGTGACATTTATCAGATGAGAGTGGAAAAAAAAAAATCTTCAAATAAAAATTTAGATGAAAAGCCAAAATCATCATTTTTTTTTCATATACAGAACTCCTCAACATAGTAGGTTTCATTGGCCATGCAATCATAAAAATTGCAAAAAAATTTAAGAGCCAAGCACAGAACTATTTTAAGATCCAAACATAAAAGCTATAAGCATTTGATCAAAAGAATAAAACATGACATAGACATATTGCACATAAAAATTCATAGGCACACGCAACATCATGAAAGGTCCTGGATTGGTAACCGAAGCAAGGACATTTACCACTAAGAAACTGAAGAACAATATGCCACAGCTGACGGAAGTTAGAGATCAAGATTCTATCGGCTATACTTACTCAATAGGTTTGGTAGGCTGACTAAGCTTTCGCATCAGGATTTGTTGTGTTTCAGGAAGTTTCTTTTGAGTATGAAATTCAGCAAAACTTCTTTTCAACATGTCCTCCACCTGCAGTTATGTTCCCATTCTGGTAAAATGAACACAATGGATGTATAAGAACTCTCTAAGAATACTTAACCACAAATTCTTACAAAAAACTGGACTTATAATGAGATATGGTAAGGGGAAAAGGGAAACAAAAGCCCACTCAATGAGTCTATCTACAAAAATTCATGCTATATGCAGAAATCAATCATATGATGTTATGAATCTTAGGAAAACCACACCCAAAAAGATAGCTCAAGGGGTTGAAGAGTTCAAAATTCATATAACCCCACATTAAAATCTCATACTTTTAATGTGGAATTCACCAAATCTCATACCTTGACCAACTAAGATCCTAACATTTACTCACGATTTGACACCCGATGGCCTCGATGGCTTTTACTCCTCCAGACACTAGCCCAGCTCGAATTATTTTTTTTCTCGAGACTATCAGTAATTTTAATATGGCCTATAAGATACCCCTCCCAAGTCTTTGGCTGTCTGCAAGCGTGGTTGACATTGATACCAATTGTTATGAACCTCAGGAGAACCACAAGCCAAACACTATCTCAAAGTATTAGAGAGAGCTCAAAGCCCATATAAATCCCACATTGAAATCTCATGCTTTTAATATGGGATTCACCAAATCACATACCTTGGCCAACTAGGATCCTAAAATCTTGCTGCAAGCAACATAGTAAAAAGCTAGAGGCGCACCCAAGGCGATAGATATTTTCACCGCCTAATGCGCAGGTGCAAAAAAAAAAAGGCTCTCCCGAGCAAAGCAAGGCACAAATTTCTAAAAGAATCCAATAATATATTAAAACTGTAAAACATTAATACAATACATATATAAACAAATAAGCATATTGTTTAGAATAAACAAAATATTGTAACCATTTTTTATTGTTTGAATTGAAAAGAGAAAAAAGGACATATATATACAATAGAAGAAGAGTCAAAAAAAAAAGGGGAAAAAGAAGTACAACATAAATTTTGCAATATATAAAGAGAGACTAGAGTTGGACAAGGAGGGAGATACTAGAGACATAAGGGACTTAAACAACTGTGAATCCATTGAAGGATTAAAATAAATGGAAGAGAAATAAACTAAAATCAATGGGAATAAAATTAAAGAAGAAGAAATAATAGAAGAACAGTAAAAAAATAATAATAAAAAGCAAGACAAGGACGATAAACACTCTTAAAAGAGTACATTTTGAAGAAAGCATGTTAAGAAACAACACTACTTTGTCTCTAGCGGTGCAAGAAGTTTTGTTTGAATAAACTGCTAATTGCTCTAGAAGTCTAAATTCTTTGAGTATTTAAGTTAAAAAAGAAGTCTAAAAGATGTGCAAGAAACTACCATAGAAAGTAAAAAGACTTATTTTAATCAGTGTTTCAAGAGAAAAAAATAACTTATGAGATTTATTTTAGACAGGCGCTCCTCATGTGCCTCTCGCCTCCCACAAGGCACTCATCTAAATGCAGCAAGCGTACATATCATTAAACACACCTTTCCTTGATGTTTTAAAAGCGCTAACTTTTATCCTTGCCTCCTTTAACTACACTGGCTGCAAGGAACTCAACATTACACCTCACTTGGATTACACCCAGAGCAACAATCTTCTTATATTTGATTTGAATGAACTCAAGGGGAAATTTGATCATAATCAACTGACTTTTATGTAGTGTCTGAACAAATAAGCAGAGAATTCAAGGACTATATATTTATAAAAATGCTTTTTTACTTTCATAGATCATGAGTGAAACATCTTTAGAAATCCTTAGTCCCTTGCATGAAGCCACATGCTCTAAAAGAAGCTTGGCGCAACACAAGAGGAGTGTTATAATTTGCCAAGGAAAATTTCTGTCTAGCCTTTTCTTACTACAGAAGCTAAAAATTTGAATACATTTTCTTTTTTGGTAATCCATTACCCTTTTCCGGGGATTTACTGAATGCCTATATTTTCATATTTTTAGAAAAGGATTTGAAGAAGTATTGCATTGCAGTCTAACAAATGCACTAGACAAACTGTGCTTTTGCAAATTCTGTGAATGGATATGTAGAGGTAGACACATTAAATTATGAAACAAGATAGTGACCAGAAGGGTAGGTATTTTTCATGCAAGTGCAAACATGTGCATACTGCAGGCATGTGCTTGGTTGCAAGCACAAGTATATGTAACTCTACATGTATATACTAGGTAGTAGCTTTATTTATTTTTACATTTCAATTTTAAAATGAGTGTGACCTGCATTGGGAGATTTGATATACATACACAACGTAAAGCAAAATATTTGAAGGTCATGCAATTCCAAATGGCAAAGAATGGTTAACATCACAATTTATTTTGATGATTTGCTAACCATTGCACAACTACACTTTTATAATAGATAATCTCAAAAGTACCTTCAATTCCTCTACACGAAGGAGATGTAAGATCATGATATAAGTCAATCGAAACTGAGATTCAAGCCTGGTAGCACTTCCCACTATAACATGTTTCAAATCCCTCTCTTCCGGGATCTCATCACGGCACATCACGACAACTGTACCAATTTTGTCAAGTCCTCTTCTACCAGCACGTCCTGCCATCTGAGTATATTCTCCAGGAAGTAATTGTCTAAATTCCTTGCCATCAAACTTCCTTAAAGTATCAAATACAACCTGCAAATTATGTCAAGGCAAGTTTGACATTAGACATATGATTTGATACGTAGAAATGATAGTAATCATGCACGTAAGAACTCACAGCAATAAACTGTGCTAGAGCTATAAACGTTTATCTAGTTGTCACTAAGCTGTACATAAGTCAAGCTACTCGTGAGTTATTCGGACTTAGCTCACACAATGTTTGAAATGGACTCAGCTATAGTAATATTTGACTAAGTGGCTCATGGGCCTACTTAATTATTTAATTTTGATATAATTTTAAGTATATTTTATATAATAAATAATATTTAAAAATAATTTATCAATTCCAGCATTGTTTTAACATTAATTAATAAGTTTATTTACTTCTTAATAATCAAGTCAGGCTGAACTTCAGTATCTGTTCAAGCCGAGCTCAATAAGCCTCAGCCTTGAGTTCAAGCTCAACAATATATTGACTCAACTCGGCTCAATTATACCCGTAGTTGTCACTATCTATCAAAGCTTTAATTGAATGAATTCCTCAAGTTTGCTGTAATTGCCACGAGTACATGAAAAAAAAGATCAGACAATTAGAAAGCTTGATACTGCTACATTATAATACATGATAACGACAATCACAATTCTTGATTCTTACTTAACAATCAAATATATTACCAGCACCTTCGAGCAACAGCAAAAGGACTGTATGCACCCAAAACTGACTAATGCCAATAATCTTATGAATCCCAACAGTTTCTAAGAGAAATATTTGTATTGATCAATTCTAATTTTAAAGACAATCAACTGCTTCACTCTGATATAGTGCCACAATTTTTTGTACCAAGAAGATACCTCACACTATTTGTTTGCCATTTGAACATTCAAATATTAAACACCAATAGTATTGTTGGGAAAAGTATATCACATTGAATAATGATAAAATATATAAAACACTTATAAGTGAGTGAGTGTTGAACCTAGTATGAGCCAACTAGTTTTGTGCAAGTGGGTTCCAATACTTATCCACTTATAAGTTCACATGTGTACGGACTCATAAACTTTAATATGGTATCAGAATTTCATGCCCAAACGGGCTAGATCTTGGAACCCATGTTCAAGCTCATTGTTGGACTAATGATGATGTCAGTCCAGACCAAAACTAAAAAAGAAATGTCAACCGGTCCATTAACGAGCAAGTGTCAATCGGCCTGTTGATATTAGGCCACGGGCCAAGCCCGATTGTACTTGGGAGTTGTATTCGGAAAAATATCTCACATCGAATAATAATAAAATATATAAAGAACTTATAAATGAGTGGATGTTGGACCTAGCATATGCCAATTGATTTTGTGCAAATAGTTTCCAACACTTAACCACTTATAAGTCCACTTATCCATGGACTTTAATAAGTATAATAATCAAGGAAAAAATAAAAGAGAGTACAAAAGCCAATTTTTTTTTAATAAAAGAACAATTTATTAACATAAGAGAGAATAAATAAACACGAGTAGGAGACCAAGGCATATATTTAGTGAACATGCCAAACCTACAAATAATGTAGCACTACATATCATTCCAATTTTTCAAAATTAGTTAATCAAAACTCACAGTTCTAGCTGGAGCATTAACCCCCATAGCAAATGTTTCTGTTGAAAACAGTACCTGCAACAAAAATCAAGCACAAGAAACTATATAACTGCCTGGATAGCAAAGTCACTGAAACTTCAATTCTTTTGCACTTCTCAAAAACATAATCAAGAGAGTTCAAATTCGTAAGTTCTTTAATCTCAAAAGAGAAATAATTCAAATGAACGGGATGAAAAAAATGGCTCCATGTAGCCGATCCCAACTAGCTTGGAATTAAGGCTTAGTTGTTGTTATTTAACCTCAAAAGAGCATCACCAATAACCGCAGGACAGTCCAAAACTAAGAGTGAACGTAATATAAGAAAAAGGCAACCCAATGACCACACAGCATTACCTTAATCACACCACGGCAGAAAAGCATTTCAACAACTTCCTTAACAATTGGAAGCAGTCCTGCGTGATGCACACCAATTCCTCTATGAAGAAGGCTTTGAACTCTGACAATCTGCATATTAAATTAGTACAGTGAACCCCCAGTATATTACATCAATAGAATATGAATATTTAGTTGTCAAACCTGTGGTAAATTCCGGTCAGATCCCTTTAATCGCGAAAATGCTTTATCACAGAAAACACGGATCTCACTTTTCTCAGAGCTGCTAGTTAGGTCAGTCCCAGGCATATTATCCGCTGATTTATCACACCGATTCTTTGAGAAACAAAATATAACCACCTGATAGCACAAGAATAAGACTTTTAGAATATAAAAAGGCAGAAACCTCCTATGCTACATTTTAAATTTTTTTGAATACATTAGAAACAGCATGATCCATTTGATGCAATCAAATAAATTCAGAAAATTAAACCACGCCATTCAGTTTGAGATTTTCAATTGTTGCCTATATAATTATTAAAAATAAATTAATAAATGTCAAGCACAAATTGACTCCAATCATCAAAGGAAGGTTAAGAAGGAATGTTAAAATCTCAAAATTCTTTTTAACACTCTCTTCTCCAAAGAAGAAATAAGGGAAGCTAGGTGATTTCATTCAAGAATGCAAAATTGCTAAGGATCCTACTGGATAATAAGTCTTTGACATTTTATAAACAAAAAAAGATGATTCAGAGTTTGATTTTGGGAATATAAATCATTATCCGTTGGTAAAAAATGAAACATCAGACAGTTGGACTTGCAAAAATTTCACCAAGAAATCTTTCAGAATTCCCATAATACCATATCTATCTATTTGTTCCCCTTCTTCAATAAAGACAAGTAGTTCCGAAAAAGTAGCCAGAGTGGCAAATTAATATATGGCCATACAACTCTAAATAAATAAATAAATTGTGCTTGATTAGATAAATTCATGAGAATAAAATCGCACATACAGGTAATAGAGATTTCTTTGATAATTTGTTAACAAGCTGCAACCATAGGGAAGCCTCTGACCTCCTTGATCCCCAGTTAATTTGGCGACTTGCACTGTTTTGATTCCCCCCATTCCCAAAATTTTGTGAACCAGAATGCTTATTCTGTTTGTTATGATTAGAATATTCACGTTTCTGACCATGAACCCCATCTCGCATTGCCGCCGACACAAGACCAACTGCACTTGTATTCTTTTTCTTATATGCATCTTTAGCAGTTTTCAATCCCTGAGGTAAAAAAGTTTCATTTTCACATACTTTGTAAAGTTCTCCAGAATAAAAAAGGCAATGCTCCAATGGGACCGGTCTTTTTGTAGTTCTGAACACAGATCCAGAAAAAATAAAATCAGCATCAGTAAGAGAACAACAAGATACTGTAAATTTCCTTTCTGCTATACTCTTATTCTCGAAAGTATGAAAACTAAACAAGTGAAAGTAAATAGTCATAAGAAACTCAAAACTCAAAAAATTCAAGAAAATGAGCACATTTATTACTGTAAAAGTTTAACTAACCCAGTAACTTGGATTTTCTTTTGTTTTGTCCGACCAATCCAGTCTGCAAATTCAACTGTGTTTGGTACCTGTAACAAACAATGAGCACTCCATTCAATGCTTCAGCCAAAGAGAAGAGGCAGAGAAAAAATAGACTTGTAACTGAAATATGCTATGCAGCCATGTCATGTAAGTTAAACCTTCCAGAAGAAGCAGCAATACACAGTAAACATCATGCAACTTATTCCATGTGTAAGAAACAACTTAGATTGGCACCTACAGTTTCTTTAGAACACAGCATTGACAAGATATAAAAAAGAGGGTCACAAAAATGAAAAGAAATTTTTCTAATGGACTTCACTTCCAGGTGATTCTGACTTGTAAGGTATGGCAATGGAAATCTATTGTAACCCAAATTAATAATTGACAATATTTCACCCTATCATTAATTCATAATAGTTGGATAAGTTAACAAAATTAGAACCAAATAAATCGGAGGTCTACCCCCTGTTGTGTAGCCCACAATGTTATTTTGCCTTATTTAGCTCCCATGGATAACAAAAAATGGAACTGAATATTCAGAGTTTGATAAGTAGAAGTAAGGAACTAAACAACTTCATACATTTGGCATTCCCACTAACATTCGCAAATTGCAAAGATCAGACCAACATTACACAAGACAAAGCTACACATGAAGTGTGGCAAATTCAGTCATGATAAAATAGGATATTTTGGTGCTAAGGATAAAACAACATGCAAGAGTGCAGCACATCCATAGCAACTTCAATTGCCTTAGAAGTCAGTATCAGTATTATCCACAGCAA
Organism: Aleurites moluccanus; assembly: GCA_948193065.1. NCBI lineage: Eukaryota > Viridiplantae > Streptophyta > Magnoliopsida > Malpighiales > Euphorbiaceae > Aleurites > Aleurites moluccanus. The sequence goes on from CANXYC011351332.1 coordinate 9,170, forward strand.
CAAATTCTAAATGGCAATGTTCAGTCGAAATACCTATACAAGGAAGAAGTATATACCGTGGCTGACAGGAGAACAATATTTACATGCCGCGGAAGCATGATTATAACTTCCTCCCACACGACACCTCTTTCAGCATCATTGACATAATGAACTTCGTCAAATATGACCTATCTCGTAGACAAAAAAAAAAAGTAATAATAATAATAATTCAGCATTTATCACTGAAGTGGAAAATGGCAAAAATATATGAATCAAAGAATTTGGACATCGAATGCAGAAAGGAGATTACTATTTAAAAAAATTGCACAGAAACCAACTCCCTTACCCATTCAATATCTCTTATAATATCAGCACCTCGGTAAAGCATTGACCTCAATATTTCCGTGGTCATGATGAGGCAAGAAGCCTCTGGCCTCAAGCTAACATCGCCAGTGAGAAGGCCAACATCAAATTTCCCACAAAAATCCCGATATTTTTGGTTACTGATAGTTTTAATGGGAGCAGTATAGACAGCTCTGGTGCAGTGCTGGATGACATGAAAAATCTCATAAAAGCTTGGCATGAAAACACAAGATTCAATCATTCCGTGGTATAGATTTTACAAAAAGAAGCAAGTTGTAACCATAGTATGAGATTCAGACATACTTTTGATGCTAAAGCAAATGCATATTCTGCCACAACTGTCTTTCCAGCTGAGGTATGAGCTGCCACGAAAACCGAATCTCCCTTTTCCAAATAGTATATAGCCTGCAATAATCTACATCAAGACAAGTAGGAGGAGGAAGGAAGCTGCTTAGGCAAGCAGCAAATATAAGAACTTCTATGAGTTACCCTTCAAGACAGAATAATGGTTGTCTGTTTCTGCAACAGAAATTGCAGTTGGAGAGAGATTTGCTTATTAATAAAAATCCTACCATCAAGTAACATCACGCATGCTTGATAAGGCAAACGTTTTAAAAGAAGTTCAAGGAAAACAGATGTATTATAACAAAATGGACGTATAGTTAAAAGTAAAATCAATTATTGTTTTTTCATAGCCTAGACTTCGGTTATGCATTGTTTTATATTTATTTCATTGTCAGCATAAAAGGTCACGGTGCTCTTTGGTTCGAATTCTCAGAAAGCTTTTTAAATAAACCTACACATGTTACACACTTGCAAAGCAATTTGAAGGAAGTGAGAATGATTGGTTATGTCAAAGCAAAATATTGAACGTAACACAAATATTTTTAGAAAATTAAAAAAATCCCAAAAAGATAGATTGACTCGGACTGAATCATACATTGACTCACACTGAATATCATACACAATGCACCTAACAACTTGGAATATTCAACACAGCAACATTCTTATAATTATACCTCTTTTTGGAATGCATCCAACTCAAAAGAAAAATTAAGTGCCATGTCAGGAACAAGTTCATAGAAGTGTTCTGCAATCCATTCACTATTGCCACTGAGAGCCAATGCCTGTCAAAATATTGGAGTTATTAAATCAAAGCATTACCACAAAGAACTGTGAGACTTTGAGCAAAAGATATAACGTAGTTCAAATGTCATACAGTTGTTACCACTTTCTGGTTGTGGCCATCACCATCACCAGTTCCATCAGTTTCTGATGTTAATCCACCTGATTCAGTAGAAAAAATCTCATCCAACATAAACAATTCAGTCTCAGATGCACTTCCAGGCGCATCAATATTGGTTGCTTCAACATTTGACTTTGGAGACTCCTCTTTTGACAAATGACCTACAGAAGCAGTAACAGTGTTAACCAAGAGGGAGGAATAGAAGTAGAAGAATAAGAGAAAAAATAAGACACTATACACTACAATGGTACAAACACTCGCGTTTTAGGTTCGAGTTTGTAGACTTAAAAACAATTTCATAAAGGAAAAACTATCAAAGAAACACGCACAATTGTAGGAGAGGATATAAGAATGATGAGCTTTACACTTCTAACATGCACCCTTCATAATTATTAAAGTCAAAAGTTGAATTGAGGTGCAAAGAGGTCTCAAAGCACAGGTGTTTGCATGAGCCTAAGAGAGCTCAGGAGCAAAAGGAAAGGTGAAAAAATCCAAAAAAATTAACATTTAATGTTAATAAAGATGTTCAAGAAATTAACAGAATTTAACCAAATTTATAAAAGTTAGTAATCTTCAAAGCATTAATCTAAAGTTAACAATCTAACCACCAAGGGAAAAACAAACATATATATATATATATATATATATATATGTTTTTTTAGTACTATTATTTATAGAAAAATAGACAGAAAGTATAAACAAGGAACACTCAAAACAAGGTAGAAGAGAGAAGGATTCAAGTTGCATGGGTGAGAAAATGAAAGGATTGGTGGTCAGAGACTCCAAGGGTAGTTGTCTGGTAGGATTTAGATGACACAGATGGCATTTCAATAACTTTTAGGCACCCCAATGTCATTTTCTGATAGATTAGGAGATGGGTATCGTGGTGGAGTCCTTTACCAGTGAGAGAGCTCAACAGAGTAAAGATTTGTGAGACACGTCTTTCTTGGGCCTTGCACCTAGAAAAAGGCATGTGCCTGTTAGACGTTACCTGCCTTACATGTGGGGGCACTTGGGCCAGCAGCCCAGCACCTTGTCCACCTCGCATCTGAGGCTCCTTCAACAGTTGTGACCTCCTCACACGAAAGTCCACTGGAGTTAAAACATGAACAAGCACAAGTTCCCATCCATCTTGTGCTGAAAAGTTAATTAATAATATGTCGGTGCCAAGGATTTTAACCCTAGACCATCTTATCAAAGAGACCCTTGCATACTATAAAAAAAAAAAAAAAAAGAACAACTCAACCTAAAAGCTCAAGCTTGTTGGAAAGGGCCCAAAAATGGGTTTTATGTTTCTAACAAATACAAGCACAAGGAATAAATAGGAATTGTATTCTTTTCTCAAAGGCAAAAATAAAAGGGAAAAAAGAAAAAGGTACTCTAATGCTATTGTTCCCTAAAATAAGCAATTGAAGCTTCCAGCAATTCATTTCCCAATTAAGAAGAAACTTAAGAATCGTATTCATGCCAGATCTCAATCTCCTTAATATTGTATGTGACACAATGCTATTGCAACCACTTTAGCAATTTGATAAGCATCAACATGTGTTATTAACTGTATGAGCAATATCCCAAATGTGCTACCATGAAAACATTGTATACTCAAATTATTCTTTTAATTATGTTACTTTTCTGGAATGTCTCAGTAAGATTCATTATTGGATTTTTGTGACTTCTTAGTGTCAAAAAAATTCTAGCGTAGTGTTCTCCAACCCTCAACTACTAGAAACTGAAATCTAGAGCAAAGCACGGATTTTAAAATATTCCCACATTTTTGCAGAACTCTGATTTATCCCTTTGTACATGTCAATTTGAACTTCGTCTCTGAGTAGGACAATGAATCCATAGCATTCTAGAAAAGAAATTGATCCATCACAAGGTATATGCAGCACATCAACACCTCCATTGTAACACAATATTATCCCTGCCTTAGCCCCATCGGCCGCTACCTTGATCATCCAAATCAAAGGGAATGAGCACATTATGCTCCTACGTAGTTCTTTGCTCATAAGAAGATAACTACTGAACAATGCACTCATGAAAAAGGCAAACATGCAAATGATACATACCATCTCCCTCATATTCTGGAACAATATCCTCCTCCCAGGCCTTTCTGAACAAGTCATCAAACTGTACAGACAACTCATTCTGCAAAACACACCATCCAAACATGATATACCTCAATAGAAGCCGTATAAACACATAGTAACTCATCAATGAAGTAGTTAAATTGGGAAAACAATGCAATAACAGACCAACTTTTCTTCTGGGGTGGTATTGAAGGGACTTTGATCCCTGTAAACATTCCATGAGCTTGAATATGCCTTCAAAAGAAATAACAAAGGAAAGTTAACATAAAAGAACTTGTCAAATCAATTGTGAAGATTATAAATTTATAACATTACTTTTTTTTGGCTTTTTATAATTTGATCGTACATCAAGTTGGTTACCTTAAGATCACCAAGGTCTAATCCTTGCTTGAGGCTTGGAGGAATGGACTGAGCTCGACCACCATTCAGCAGTTCACGGACCCATTCGCCATTAGTAGCACCAGCAGGAAGAACTCTCTGTAAAGATTGGGAATCATCCAAACCTCCCGGTCGAAAAGGACGGTTGTTGATGCTTCCTCTCACAAAGTCCTTAGCAGGTCCAGCAACACGTGGCAAAGAACTAGAATCTTGAGCTCCAACAAATAATTCTGACACATCCACCTAAAACAACATAAAAAAACCAGTTCTCTAGCAGAAGTTAAAATCAGAATGATAGAAATGATGAGTCAGGAATCCTTCCAAAGCAACCCAAATCTCCGATAGCATGAACATTATGGTGGAATTTGTAAACAGTAAAACAAATGGATATTCTATACCTAAATTCATACCCTAGGCAGAAGAGACGGTTGGAGAACACCTCATACCTGCACTGAATTTGGTTCCCACATTCCTTGTTCAGATCCTGACTTTTGTCTTCTGAATGGTAACTCCCATGTTGGAACTACAATGGATCGCGGCAATGAAGCCTCCTGTAGTACTTTAGCCCTCTGAAACCAATCAAAATCCCACTGCCTTCCTGCTTTTTCTGCCGAAAATTCATCAGGATCTAATCTTGGCAAGAGATATTCCTCTTCTATGTGCTCCTTTATTGATTCATATGTCTCTCTAGGAAAGGCAGGGGGCTGCAATAGATTTAATATGAAATGTTATTCATCGGAAGTATGACATTATTTTGTGGTAACAAAATTATGATGCGAATACTGAAAAAAAAATATAGAAATAAAACAAGAGCATTATTCATCTATGAAGTCCACCATGGTTTAGCCACAAACAAAATGATACCATCAAATTCTTTGAAATCTATATAAGAACCTACAATGCGAACATCAAAATGGACGCAGAAACCTCCAAATTTCACCATTAGAGAATTCGTATAATTACAATTTTTTTTCTCTTTATACGACATTTTTACCAGAAAAAAACTTAAAGTACTGCTTCTAACATCACTAGCAATGAATTTCATATAAATGGCACGCAAATTACACAGAATAAATGTAAATTAGCAACTAAATAACACGCAATTTAAGCTAAAAATCAATGACAAACCATCACATTGGTAGAATAAAGCCCTAGACTAGACAGAAACAGATAAGAGTTCAAATTGTTACTACTGTATGTATAAGGCGCGAAAATAATTAAATAAATTATTCGTAATTGATTGAGATACTTACAAGGATAAAATCAGGGAGCGACTTGACGGGATCAGCGGCCTCTACGGTGGAGAGAGGCTCGACTCGGAGGTGGCCACTGTAGCCGGAGAACCCGACCCGGAAAGCGAGCTCGTCTGTAGCTTGGATTCGATCCATATGTTATTGGTGAGTTTTTGGGAACTTCGAAAATTTGCTTCTGGTTTTGATTCGAAAGCTAACAATAACATGGATTTTTCGCTGGTTTTGAGAAAGAACAAAGAAAGTGAGCTTTGAGAGAGAATTGCGTCTCATTAAATCAGGTTAGTTTTACCTTAGTACTTCAATTTATAACTCGCATACGTTATAATACACAAACTACATTTTATTAGTTAAAAATACTCTAATTTTATCTATTAATAACTTTAAAATACTCTTAGTCTCATTTTCGTCCAAAAATTAATGAAATATTGATGTATATTTAACAACTCAGTATTTTTAATTTTTTTCCACATCATCAGTCATATATTTTAATCACCTCTTTGCATGTGAAATTCTCACCGCCATATTTAACTTTGCATCCTCTTATTCCTATCCCCCAATTGAGATCACCAATTTGGTTAAATCTAGATAGATTTATTTCATAGAAAATTCAATCTTTATTTTTCTTCATCTACCACCTTATAATCATTTATTTCACGATCATAACCATACCCAAAAATAATATAGCTCCCGACTTCTTTCCAAATCCTAAATCAAGGGTTTTATTAAACACCCTTGAAGACGGATTCGACAAAGTCACAATATTTTGCTTCAAAAGCCATACATAGTAATCCATCACAGGACCCAACAAGCCTATTAGTAATTTTCAATCTCAATAAATCAGTTTGTGAATTGTTAAAAATCAAGTACAGTGAGCAAGATTTTAAGAGACTATCATGAATTGAATTAGAGTTTTTACCAGCAATCAAGAGAAGATTTCAATAATAATTTCATGAGGAAGGGTTGGTAATGAAAGAGGTCGATCAGATTGGGGTGATTCCTTGGCTTTTTAGGATTATGAGGTAGATTTCCAATTTCATGGACCAACGAGTGTTGGTGGTTGTGGTCGTCATGGTGGCATTTTGATGGAAGCTGATGGGTGGAAGAGGCTGGAGTTTTTGGCAGTGAGTCTGAGCCCGTGACTCGAATCGGTCACCAACTCATCTTGTTCTGTCTTGGCGGTGTCACTAAGTTGCTCTACTTTCTATAGTCGATTTATATTTTTTTCATTCCTTATTTTCATTTTTTTGTTTTTTTTTGTTTTTGTGTGTGCATCATAAAGCATTTAGCATATAGAGAAGATCATGAGAGAGATGGAATCACTCCAAGTTGGGCTCCAGACAGAGAAAAGACCCATTCATTTTGGTGATAATGATCATCGATCGATGATGATAGAAAAATAGTGTTATTTGGAATACTTGCGCTTGATTGTTCGCCTGAAGCTATTAAAGAATAACCCGACGAAAGCAAATTTGGCTGTACAAAGAAAAGAACACATGCAATCAACCTTTGTATTGATCTGGGTATTTTTAATTCTTGCTTGATCATATTTTTATTTGTTAATTGTTCTAGTTACGGGAGCTTGAAGATTAATTTGAAGATTTAGAAAGATGAGTTTGAGTTGGACAGTAACAAGAAGAGAGAGAGAAGAGAAATGAAAATGAAGGTTAGAAATAGAAAAGGGACAGAGCATAGAAAGGTGGTTTCTTTAGTGCTTCGGTAAAAAATATTATTACTACTTACTTGTGCTACTTATGAAAAATAAAAATAAAAAAAGTAGTTTATATTTTTAAAGGAGAGAAGAGTTAGGTATTATTGAATGATTTAAAACTGGTTGATTTACAAGGAGAAGGAGAAGGAGTGAAGTAGATATTGACCCACACACATGGGAGAAAAGTAAATATATAGGCATATGACATGGCTAAAAAAACTAATAAAATATTAAGTTGTGAAGCCCCATCAGCATTTTGTTAGTATTTAGATGGAAAATGAGACGAAAGTATTTTAAAGTTACTAATAGGCAAAGTTCAAGAATTTTTAAGTAACAAAATAAAGTTTAAGTATCATAATATGTGCAAGTCATAAATTGGAGTACTACAAATGAAACTAACTATATTAAATCAATTAAAAAAGTGTTTGAATGACCACGATAAAATTTAATTATCGTTTAAAATGGTAATTGAAAATTTTATTTGAATGGGTGATTGATAACTGTGAATTTGAGATAAAAATATTTTTTTTTTCTTTTGGTAAAAGCTTTAATTATTAATCGTAACTCCTATCTCCTATTAGATTTCGCCAAATTTATTATCTAAACATTCGAATTTGTCTCATTATTGAATTAGTTATTTTTAAACTACAATTAAATTTTATAGTTTGACATTCAAATACTTTCTCTTTTTCAAATCGATAAAATTTTGTAGTAGGTAGGAGTTGTGATTGTCGATTAAAAATTTTGCTAGCTGAAAAAATTATTTTTATTTTAAATCAACAATTATCAATCTTTCATCCAAATACCTCTAAAATTTTAAAATGTGAACGTTTTATTGCTTAGAAAATATATTTTTTTAATTTATAATATAAAAGGTATTTTATCAAATTAAATTTTAAATTATAATTATTAAATTAAATATTAAATTATATACATTGAAAATATTTTTTAATTATATATTTCATTAAAATATCTTATAAATCATATATATTTTTTAAAATTGAATAAATTATAAGATTAAAATAATAATTAAATAATTAATGCATATTGTTATTAAAAATTTAATATTTTTAAATTATTACATTATTTTTAAAATATATTGAGAAATATTAATATTTTCATATTTTTTATTTGGTTAATTAAATTTCATGATAATAAAAAAAAATTATTCAGAAATAAAAATAAATAAAATAAAAAATTAAAATAAAATTTATTTTATAACATGTAATAAATGAAATTTTTATTATTATTATTTCTTATGTAAAAAATAATATATTTATTAAATATAGTTTTAGTATTATATTTTTCTAAAAAATAAAAAATATAGACAACAATATTTCCATGTATTAAAAAGCAATAATAATAATAATAAATATATAAGGAAATAAAAATTAAATCTTCTTTCTTTAGAAAAAATTATTAACTTGAATAAAATAAATATATTTTAGTCAAATTTAATGATAAAAAAATAATAAGAGTACTAAAAATCAAAAAATGAGTATCAATATCACCTCCTATTTTAAAGTCAAATAGGAGCCTAAACTATTCTCTAATATTTTCAGGGGTAATTACTATAAAGTCCCTGTATTTTGTCATATTATATTAAAAAGTCTATATGTTTTTAAAATTATACTATAAATTCCCTGTATTTTGGTTCTGTTATAATATGAGATCCTTCCATCTATTTTTGGCATATTTTCTGTTAGTCAATGAAATAAAAGTCAAATATTATTTTAAATATTTTAAGTAATACCCAAAACACCCTTTATAGTTTTTATAAATTAATACGTTAACTTTTTTGGAGTAATTTTTTTTTCTTCATCATTAGAAGAAATTGACAAGAACAAAGAAGAAGAAGCTAAGAAGAAAGGGGTTTTTGCTTCATCGCCTAAATTCGGCTAATTTTAGGTAATATGAGTTGATGTGGGTGTTTGTTATTTGAAAATAAGGTTGATGTAGGTATTTTTTTTTTCATGGTGCGATTTGAAATTTAATTTTTTTTTATTTTTTTATAGAGGAAGATGTCTTCAAGCAGTGCAAATGGATGGGAAGGAAGGTTATTGAACAAGATCTGTAGCTGTTGCAACAGGTGTATAATTAGAATCTCTGAATCCTACAAGAACAAGAATAGGTTGTATTACGCATATACGGATGGAGTTTGTGAAACTTTCTTAGGCTGGTGTCAAAGGGTTACCAATCATTATGCAGAAAGTTCTAATCTTACGAGGTCTTCTGCTACCAATCATTCTGCTGACAACCTTAATTTCAACGACTTTGTTATATCTACGAAATTTGATGAAATTGTTGATGAAATGAAGATGCTGAAAGAAGAAAATCAGAAGGTAGTGAAGAAGCCACGAGATTTTGAGAATATATTGAGCAAACTGAAGATTTTCTTACTTATTGTCTTAATTATAGTTGTTTTCCAATTGGAGAAGAAGGCACAATGATTATTTGGATGATTTGTGCTAATTAATGTGAGAATGTAAAAGTTATCAATATATTTTACTTTACTGAATATAATATTGTTTTGGAACTTTACCTTTTTATGTTGTTATTTTTGGATAACTTGGGTTTAGAGCTAAGTTGGGTAAACAATACTGGTATAATGTAAGTTGGGTGACCAGTATTTTCATATGTAACGGAGAACTATACATAATATAATTTGTTTAAAACATAAGGATTTAATAGTATAATATTTTCTAACAAAGGGATGTTGTAGTATAATATTTTCTAATATAGGGATGTTATAGCATAATATTTTCAAATAATAATATTTATGTTTACACTACAATTTATATTCAACATGCCTTGTATAACAGTCACCTGTTAAAAAAATATAGCAGAAATGCCTAAAATTTACAATAAAACTTTAAATGTAGATATAATTTCATTACTATGGTAATTATGATTAATGTTCACCATAATTACAACCAAATGTGGCTCTCAAAATATTATTGTGGTTAATATTCAACCAATTACATATATACAAAATGAATAACCCTGTGTACTGCCCAAAATAAACCAATTACTGTGGTCAATGACTTTTACATGTGTACCACCCAAAAAATATAATTTTACCAAAATATTTATAAAAAACATATACTTCAACAGCCATTAACAAAAACAAAAAAAAAAAAAAAAAAAAAAAAAAAAAAACCTAGTTATAGGAATTCAAAAATTCTCCTATATTGCTGTTGACATATCTTCATACTTTTTAAGGTTGTTGTTGAGCTTCTCTTCCTGTCGCTTGTGTTACCTTACTTTGCTGAGATTCTGGAATGGTTTTATCTTATCTGTTTGTAGTCCTCCCTCCTCTTCCTCTTCTTCCTCCACTTGCACTTGGTGTTATTCCAAAAGAAGTATCATGAACAAATCAAACAAGTTTTAAAACAATGCACTGCATTTATATAAAATGAACTCAATAAGATTTTAAATCATTACCATAGATGCTGGTGCGGAGCAAGTTCTTTTATTGTGACCTAGACCACCACATCTTTTGCATCGCATTGTTTCACTTCTTTTAGACGTCTCTCCTTCTCCTTCTTCTTTGACTCTATTCTTCTTAGGTCTTCCAGGTCTTTTTTTTTTCAGGAGGCAAAATCACTTGGGAATCATTATCAAGTTCATAGTCTTGCTCAGACATTGGGTGAATGATCCCACTATATACCTTAATATATGTTTCAACACTATAATAAGGATCACAATAATCCTTAATATTAGCTTATTTATGGCCTATAGCCCTTGCAGCATGCTTACAAGGAAGACCACTTATCACCCACCACTTACAACTGTACACCTTTTTATTAAGTTTCACAGTAAACTTGACCTTTCCATCTTTCACCTCATACTCATCATTTCTGTCAGGTAGCAGTATGCAATATCTACTCTCTCTTGTAATAAGGTTCAAACTTTTTTTTGTCATTGGTGTAATTTTTCCCTCCCATGAACATCCTTTGGCATATCGTTTTTGCAACCTAACCATATTCTTTTGCCTAAAAGATTCAAGTAAGTTAATAATAGGCAATCCCCTTATCTTATTTATCCAACTATTAAATGATTCTGTCATATTGTTTGTTTGATGCTCTCTTTTGCTAACAAAATCATAAGCATGTCTGCACCAATGCTTTCTTAGGATTTCCATAAGCCATTTAAAAGGTCTTTCTTAATCTATTTTTTTAAGCTCTTTCATCTCTGCCCAAAAAACAGGTTTATTGGTGGCTCTAACAGCCCTCCAAAACACTTTTTTTAAACTTAAACCTTTAAACATTTTCTATATGTTACTGAAAATATGACTATCACAATATCTATGTGTAGCATTTGTGAAAAGTACATCAACAACTTCAATTATACCCTAAACAGCAAAGTAAAACAGAATATCAGAGAAACCAAAACATGTAAAAAAATTTTGTCTATTAGCCCTTTAAACAACAAAATAGAAAAACTAAAAAAAATTGAGAAAAGCAAATAAATAACATTGTAAATAAAGTAAAAAAAAAAATAAGAAAATGCAAACTGAAATTTTACCTTAAGTCTATCCGTCATGAAAGTTAGGCCTCTTTCATAGTTGCCAATGCAACCCTTCAGTAGGCCCAAAACGAACATCCATGTATCTCTGCACTCAAACTCAACTATAGCAATTGCCAATGGAAGAACACCTCTATCACCATCCATAGTAACTGCACTCAATAGTACCCCATCAAAAAGCCCCTTCAAATGGCAGCCATTCATGTCTATAGTCTACAACCATCTTTAAACCCATCAATTGCACCCTTATAACAAACAAATATCCTCTTGAACTTTGTAGGGTCATCAGAAGTTTGTTTTTCTACAGGTTCAAACTTGACTACACTACCAAGATTAACTTGTAATACAAACT
>CANXYC011351389.1:0-15739 GCA_948193065.1 Aleurites moluccanus
GATGATTCTGCCTTAATAATAGACTAATCTAGAAGTCTATTGCATAAATCTAAGTCTTAATGCCTTAGAACAAAATATGGAACAAATTGGAGAAAAGACTGAAATTTGCTAAAGAAAGAAAGAAGAAAAATCGTGAAAATCGTTGACTTGGTTACTGGGGTTAAATAGACCTCTGCCCAGAAACACGCTGCCCAGCTCGCCAGACTGCCTCGGCAAAACTCCCTCGCCTGATTGCTTCAGCAAAGCTCCTTCGCCTGACTGTTTCGGCAAAGCTCCCTCGCCTAGCCAGCTCGCCAACCACTTCGCATTCTCAGCTCGCACTTGCTAACTCGCCAATCTTGATCCAGCATCGCTGCCTCGCACATTCCAGCTCGCATAAGCTAACTCACGCATGCTGCCTTGCTAAACTCTCCTCGCGACTCATCCTGGCATAAGCCACCTCGGCAATGCTCCTTCGCCTCTTCGCTTCTTCGCGAATTGCCACCTCGCATATCTCTCTTCGCACAATGCTTCCTTGCACAATGCTTCCTCACTAACTTCTCTTCGCCAAAAGCTTCTTGCCAAAGCTCCTCGCCAAAGCTCTTCACCATAATGCCGCCTCGCATTGCCAGTCCGCGAAAATGCCTTCCCGTATAATGCTGGCTCTCCATAACCAAATACTTCTAAGTTAAACTCTTGTCTGAACATCCCACATTAAGCCAGTTCGCAAATGAGCTACACTAATCCAAACTCATCAATTCTCCTTGACACTTAAAATCAACAGATAGAAGCACAACACATCCAAATTTCATATCAAAATAATCAATATACAGACAGTGGTGACTCTCCAAAAGTCACCCAGACTCCTGCATCAAAATCCAACCGAACATCCTTGATACAAAACACTCTCCACTGAGGTATACTTATCCAAAAATTCTGAAATTTTACATACATCATCTCAACACACACAGAAACATTTTTCATGTTTATAACTTCAACAAATTCTACCTCAGTCATTCCCAAAAATTCCAAACATATACTGCATCCCTGCAGGAGTTCTCATGCAGACCAGCCTTGCTCAAATAGTCACAACTCACCACATACTCAGAATTTTACCAAACCATTTTACATAATTATATTAAGACATAAATTAGAAACTTTCATATTTTACACCTTATCCAATTATGTCTTTAAGAGCAAGTAATGGTCAATACTGAATTCTGCTGCAGTTCAAAACAAAAGTTCTGAAATTTTCAAACTTCTCATTTAAATTTAAAATTCTCCAAACAAATAAAATCAACAAAGGCACTTCAAAATGGCAGATATTACATGAAATGATCATCTTTACCCAGCCTTATGTATAATAATATGTTTATAACTCACTGAGTATATTATAATCATTATATAGTTATTTACTCTTTTTTTTCAGGAACAAGATAGTGGTGGTTGTTTCCAAGTCATTCCTTTCTCTGACTTGAGATGTCAAGAGTTTCAAGGTAGATATTTATTCTTAATTGGTCATAAGTATAAACTTTAGAGCTACATGTTACTGTATATAGTTAGGTAAATGATGTATATAGTATTATATGAATACTTGATAGTAATAGTTGATATGATGAGATTAAAATATGATATGACATGTTATTGAAATTTAACTAATAATTAATGCAAAATAAATAAAGTGTGATAAAGGATAATGATAATGATAACTATAAAGAAAATGGTAAAAGTTATGATAATATTAAATGTGAATAAGCTATTGAGACATGATGTAAAAGGAAAATATAGAAGTGCTATATATGCCTACCTGAATTGTAGAGTTGAGAATATAAGGGTAGTGTATATTGGGAGTGAATTTTCTATACAGGTTGAGAATTTTGAGAAATTATTAAAATGTGAATTTGGTACCATTCATGTTGGAAATTATATTAAAAATACAGAGGAGACTCTATTAAAATTTATATTTAATAATTAATGATTTATTTGTTAAGTGAATGGATAAGGGTTTTATGGATGTCTGGTGACCTTAGGTTTACCCGTGCCCTACAACCATCATGCCCCCTACAGTGGCAGATGACAAAAAAGTAAGAATGTAAGTGTTCATTAGATCAAATTTTAGGGACAAAAAAAAAAAATAATTTATTAAAAAGTGAGAATCTAGACAATGAAGGAGCAGAGGTATTTTTATCATTTTACTAAATTTAACGGAAAAGTGAAAGAAAATAGACAAATGGACTAAAATGTCTAACGGAATCAAAGTACTAGGACTAATTAGTTAGTTTTTTAAAAAGCAGAGATGCAAGTGTTAATTAAGTCAAATTTTAAGGATTAAAAAGTAATATACTCTTAAATATATAATTTATTTTTATTTTAGAAATATTTAAGGTGCACATATAAGAAAATTAAGAATATGTATATTTTAGTCAAATTGAATTACCAAAAAGATTATAAGAATGTTAAAATATATTTTTTGGAGTGCAAAAATTGATAGACTAATAATAATCATGGTTTTCATATCCTGTCTGGTCTAAGAACTGGTAAAAATGAAGGTCGGAGGGTTAAAAATTCAACCGAATTCGAACCATTCAAACTAAAATTAAATCGAGAGTAACTAAATTAATATTTATATAATATAAAAAACATAAATTTTACTATACAATTTGACATTTATTATCTATATGCTCAAAATAAATATAATATATTTATAATTAAAATTAAACAATAAATTATATAATTAAACTTTTATTATCTACAAGCAATTTTTCATTAATAAGTCTAATTAAGTAACTAAATAACAAACTTATTTTTGATAAATAAGTCAAATTTAATGAATTTAATTTAGATAAATAAAAATATTTTGATTTAGTTAATTTAGTAAATTTTAGAGTTTTAATTGAATTTAATTAGAAATATATTTTTTATTAGTATTATAACTAATAGTATATATTATAATGACCTGAATTCTTATTAATTTTAATATTCTTATTTTATAATTTAATATATTTACTAATTTATTGTTATACATATAAAGCTAATTATATATATATATAAGATCTTATAAATAAGTATTCCAATAGATAGACATTTATGTAAATAGACATATAGCATATTAGGGTTAAAGATAATATTGTCTTTTACCTATATTATATAAATAGCATATAATGATTTTCATTTCCATATCTCTTCTTCTTCTTCTTCTCCTCTTCCTCTCTTTAGTATATATCAAATCTTCTTATTCTCATCTGGGTTATTCCCAAGAAGATTTAAAACCAGCTATGCTTTCTTAGTCCAAGAACATAAACAAGTAGTGTGCTTGTGGAGCAGGTGAATGGAATTGAAAATCAAACTCAAAAGAATCGAAAACAACAGGAGCATCGTGATGGAGATTCATTAATGTTGCAAAACTCAAATCATCCAGGTATAATTCTTTTGTATACACCTCTAAATGGAAACAATTAGATGTTCTGGAGTTGGTTTATGAGCATCATTCTTAGAGCAAAAGTAAAATTAGGGTTTGTGAATGGTAAGTGCCCTATGCCAAAGGACGATTTAGACAAATTTGATCAATGGCATAGGGTTGATTGCATGGTCACCTCTTGGATTTTTAATTTGATGTCCAAGGACATTTTAGATGCTTTTATATATGCATGCAATGCTAGGAAGTTGTGGAATGAATTAGAGGAAAGGTTCGGTGAGAGTAATTGACCTCTCCTATATCAATTACAGAGGTAAATAGCATTTGTGAATCAAGAAAACATGTTTATTTTCATGTATTATACAAAGCTTAAGAAACTCTGGGATGAGATATCTTGCTTAATGTCAATACTTGTTTGTACTTGTGAAGCTACTAAAACAGTAGCTGATATGAGTTGTCAGAATAGGTTGATGCAATTCCTTATGGGATTGAATGGTGTTTATGATATTACTAGGAATTAGGTACTTCGGCTCTTCATTAATATCTTGGAAAACCAAGAAGCATAACATAGTTTCTAGATCTTTTGTAGAGGCTGAGTACAATAGCATGGCTACCACTGTATGTGAATTATAGTACATGTCCTACATGTTGCAAGAAGTCCACATTCCTTTACTACTACCAATTCCTTTATAGTAATAAGACTGCACTTTACATTATAGCTAATTTTGTTTTCCATGAAAAGACTAAACTATAACACCCAAGATTTCAATTTGCATGATTACATGAGATTATCGATGGTCTCATGGTTATAGATTGTGTTGATTGATTGTTACAGAATTATTTTTTTTTGTTATAGATATTGTCTAGAGCGTGTTAGTTGATCTTAGAGTTATTTTGGTGAGTGTTAGAATGGTCTTGAGAAGTGATTGCCATGATGAAATTGAATATATTGTTTTCACGAGCGTGAACTATTTTCATAGCCGTGAATTTGCTTTCTTTCACGGGCGTGAACCCTTATCATGGTCGTTACTTTGCTCTCTATCTAAATATGAGAAACTAACCTTTTGTTGTTCACGGGCGTGAAATTTATTCTTCACAGGCGTGAGATTTCAGGCTCTCTATATATAAATCATATTCAGATTTTTGAAAATCGAAAACTAAATTTATTTCTTCTTCTTGTTCTCATTTATTCCCTATTGCTCAACTAATCTTCCCTATTACTCATTAATCACTCAAATAACCATTTTCTTTAAGGATTCTTCATGGGAAACACATTCTAAGGCATCAAATCACTTTAAGGGCTTCTCTTCTCAAGAAATCTCTTGTTAGGGTTTTGAAGGTAACTCCCAGACCTTTGCTTCTATAGGTTTTTTTTATGGATTATGACATTGTTAGATTAGTTGTTATAGGTTGTTAGTAGTCTTTTATGAGCATTTATTGCCATTGATAATGGTTTTATATGAATAGTATGGTGAATAGTAAATATTTATTTAATGGTTTAATTGGTATTAGAATTCATTTTATTGAGTACTAAGGGGTATAAAATCCTAGAATTCTTTATATAATGGCTTTGGGGGAGGAAACTCTAATTGACCTATTTTTAGGAATTTGTTGTTTTAGGCTTGGTGAACCCAAGGACCTAAGGACTGTTGATTGTGGTGATAGTTGAGCTTATTGCTTTGGATTTGAGGTAAGTTATGAAATAGATTGTTCTTTGTTATGAAATCCACATTTATTAATATCGTTCTTGAATGAGATTTAGTTATTGTTCTTGGACTAAATTTCATATTGAATGTTATTATTTTTGATATTGTAATATCATTGGGCCTTAGGCTATCATTGAAATGTATTACTTTTGAAAGATCATTTGGTTCATATGCAATTATTAAAACCTATTGAATATTGTTAATGATATGGATAAGGTGAGGTCTCTAGACCCACCCATTGTTCATTATATCGATTGTATGGCTATTGACGATTTAGAATGTCTTCCTAATAAGGGAGAAATTATTGGACTGTATGCACCAGTGACCTAGCTGATAAGGTCAAATTGTATCAGTAGCTTTACCTGGGGGAGGCCTATCGGCCTTGGGATGTATGTTCTGATCAAGCATACGTATGGTTTGAAATTGTAGTATCTCGATGGATGGATGGATGGTTGTAATATCTGTCATTTTTTTTGTTATTTTATTAATTGTATGTTTGTTGAATTGATTGAGGATATAAAAAATATTTTGAGGAATTCAAAAATTCTGTATGCAGGAAGGATTTTATGAGGCTGATTGCATGATTTTAAAGGAATAATTTGGTAAAGTGTAAAACATAAAAGTTGTAGATTTATATCTCATCTTTAAGTCTATAAGACGGTTCTATAAAATTCTATGTGTGAGAAGAGATATGCCTCCTTGATCAGAACCTATCTGGTTCATTATTTTCTGCAGGAATATGAGAATGTTTAATTTTGCTAGGAATGATTGCGGCTGAATGAGCCAAAAGTGTAAACATGAGTTGTATGTTATGTTATTGATTGTAAAATTTCAGGGGAGTTGGATAAGTATAGCTCAGTGGTGAGTGGAATTAATCAGACCTGTTCATATGATTTTGGGCAGTAAAGTTAGGGTGAAATTTAGAAATTCACCATAGTTTGTGTAGATATATTTTTGATTTTAATTTTGGATATGTTGGACCTCTGAGTATCTATTTTAAGTGACAAAAAGAATCAAGAAGTTTGAATATTTGTAACTCATTTGCGAGCAAGTTTAATATGAGTTGTAGAGGAAGGGATCCAGCTCGACAGAATCTGGCATTTGTGAGCTGGCAATGCGAAGTGGCATTGCGAGCCGACAAATGTGAGAAGGCAGTTTGCGAAGCAGAGTTTGGCAAAAAGGGAATAGGAAAGGTGGCATTATGAGAAGAGGCATTGCTGAGGTGACATATGCGAAGTGGAGTTAGGCGAGGCGAGTTTGGCGAAGAGGCATTGCCGAGGTGGCATATACGAAGTGGAGTTAGGCGAGGCGAGTTTGGCGAAGAGGCATTGCCGAGGTGGCATATACAAAGTGGAGTTAGGCGAGGCGAGTTTGGCGAAGAGGCATTGCCGAGGTGGCATATGTGAAGTGGAGTTAGGCGAGGCGAGTTTGGCGAAGAGGCATTGCCGAGACGACAATTGGCGAAGTGACATTGTGAGCTGGCAATGTGAAATGGTATTTGCGAGCTTGTTTATGTGAGGTGGTATTGCCAGAGTGGATTGGCGAGGCGGATTTGAGAGGCAGTAGCCTATTTAACCAGATGCCCAGTAGCTATTTTTTTCACAATTTTCTTCTTCTTCTTTTTCTTTGTTCTTCTTCATTTCTTCTCAAATTTGTCCCATTTATTTTCTAATGCATTAATACTCAAAATTAATTTATTAAATCATTAAATTATCACATTCTAAGGTAGTAACCTTCAATTTTGAAGTAGATTTTCAAGGAAATCAGTTTTGGAGAAATAAGGTAATTTTTCTTCAAATATCATTCTCTTTTTAGATTAATAAATTCTGGTAGTTAGGATAGTTTATTATGGGTATATAGGACTAATTACAAGCATTTAAGGCTATTAATTATAATTAATATGGGAGAAATCAGAATTTATGGATTATCAAGAATAGTGGCGTGAACAGTAAATTCGTAATTAATTTCAGATTTTCTTTAAGAGATGAATTAAATTGATGTTGGGAATCAAAAATAGAAACTATAAGATGGTTAAATTATAAGGAATCATATTATGTATTATTGATTAAGAAAAACCCTAATTTTGAATATTTAGGGAAATTTTCATAGGAGAAGAGAACTCAAAAAATTTGAGGAGATTATTGAATGAACAAGCTATTGAGGGAAATACAAGGATAAATTTGTGTAGAGGTAAGTATGAACATTGCTTATGCCTATTGTTTCTTTGAGATGACTTGTCCAAGCTTTTCTAATGTTCATATATATGATTTACATGTTATATGATATTGTATTTCTGATCTATCAATTCAAATTTCCAAGATATTCTTAAACCAAAATTACCATTTGTTTCATGTGATTACCATGTATATATATATTATAAATGACTTGGTCAATTTTTCCTTGGATCAAGTTCATATGAAACCTATTTGTTAACTTGATTGAATTTATATTATATGTTGATGGTCTTGTGACTAATATGTTTCTTGTGAGACTGCAACCGTATGACCCAATGGATAGAACGCTCTTCCCAATGAGAGTAAAATCATTGGTCCATTGTGCACTTTGGGAACTTAGCTGATAGGTTTTTATCAGTGTTCCACCTAGAGGGGACCATGAGCTCTAGGCGTATGCCTGGCCAAGCATGCATTTGCAATAAGGTAGCGAGAACTACCAATGCGCTCTGTTGTGATAGGTAGCATGGCTACTGATGCACTCTATAGTTCTACCATGATATTTGATAGTGCTATTTGATTGTGAGCACTTTTATTATTGTAAGCCTAACCACATGATGATACTTACCCATGTTCTTGGATTGATATTTCCTTTGGATTATATATATATGTGTATATGTATTTCTTTCCTACTGCATGTTCATATCTTACTGAGTTGAAGGCTCACTCCTCTTCTGTGGATTTCAGGTGATAGTGTAGCTCGTGAGGGAGCTAGTAGAGAAGATCCACCTTCTTGACTTATTCTTCCAAAAAGCCTTCATTGTAATTAATTTGAAATATATTTGTATATATTCATTGTATGGTATTATGGTACAGTATGTATTGGGAGTAAAGTCTAGAGCTCCGTAGTTGGTCATTAGGGATGATAATATTTTGATGTATGATCTGTTATTTTTGGATTACCCTTGTTCCTTAGTGATGTGGGAAACATCTTTTGATCAATAAGGAATAAGAGGAAATTATAAATGATAAAAATATAAAGATATGAATTATGACTTCATGACTCTTGAAATGAATGTTTGAATAATAAATATATGTTAGGTAAATATGAATTGTGTATTATAAATGAGATCCAGGATATGGGAGTTCTACGGGTTTATGGTGGCCTTAAGCCTACCCTTGACCTAGGACCGTCACACCACTGGAGTTGCGGTGTGACACCCGTCTAGGTGGAACACTGATAAAAAACCTATCAGCTAGGTTTTCAAAGTATACAATGGACCAATGAATTTACTCTCATTAGGAAAAGCATTCTATGTATAAACATATCATGGGTCATATAGTTTGAATTCCACAAGAATCATATTAGTCACAAGACCATCAACATATAACATGAATTTATTCAAGTTAACAAATAAGTTTCATATGAACTTGGTCCAAGGAAGAATGAACAAGTCATTTTCAACATATACGGTAATCACATGGAACAAGTTATCATTTGTTTAAGAACATTAAGGGAATTTCATAATGTAGGTACATAATATAATATTTCGAAACATGAAATTCATATGGATAAATATTAGGAAGGATTGAACATTCAATCTCAAAGAAATAATATGCATATGCAATGTTTATACTTACCTCCAGAAATTTATCCTTTAATTCTCTCAATTACTGGCACATTCAATAAATCTCCTCTATTTCCTTGAGTTATCTTCTCCTATAACATTTCCCCAAATACTCAAAATTAGAGTTTTCCTTAATCAATAATACATATTATGGTTCCTTATAATTTTAACCACCGTATAATCTCTATTATTGTTTTCTAACATCAATTTAATTCATCTCTTAAAAAAAATCTGAAATTTAAGAACATACTTACTATTCACATCACTATTCATCAAATTTCATAAATTATGGTATCCTCCTTATAAATAAAAATTAATAGTCTTAAATGCTCATAATAGTTTCTATATACTTATAAATAACTATTCTATCTATCAAAAATTCTTAATCTAAAGAGAAAATGAAATTTGGAGAAATCACCTTATTTTTCTCAAAACTGAGTTTTTGAAGAATCTGACATGAAAATAAAGATCAAAGCCTTGAATGTGTTAACTTAATTATCTAATGCATAAATTATGAGTATTAATGCATTAGAATATAAATGGGACAGATTTGAGAGAGATAGGAGAAGAAATGAAGAAGAAACGAAGAAAAAGAGAAGAAATTATCGAGAAAAATGGCTACTGCTTCTCCTTTTAAAATAGGCTACTGCCTCTCAAATTCTCACTTCTCTAATTCCACCTCGCCAATCTCACTTTGCCATTCTCGTCTCGCCGAATCCCACTTCGGCAAAGTCGCTTCTCCAAATCCACTTCGGCAATCCCACTTCGCCAAAGTCCACTTCGCCAATGCCAATCCACTTCGGCAATCCCACTTCGCCAAATCCACTTCGGCAATCCTACTTCACCAAATCTACTTCGGCAATGCCACTTCACTAAATCCACTTCGGCAATGCCACTTCGTCAAATCCACTTTGGCAATCCCACTTCGCCAAATCCACTTCGGCAATGCCACTTCGCCAAATCTACTTCGACAATGCCACTTCGCCAAATCTACTTCGGCAATCCATTTCGCCAAAGTCCACTTCGCCAATGCCACTTCGGCAATCCCACTTCGCCAAAGCCATTTCGGCAATCCCACTTCGCCAAATCTACTTCAGCAATCCCACTTCGCCAAATCCACTTCGGCAATCCCACTTCACCAAATCCATTTTGGCGAGCTGGAATCCTGCCTCGCCAGCCACCTCGCCAGCTCGCACTACCCATTCATGCCGGGATGGAAAACCTTCCTCGTCAACTCCCACTAAACCAGCTCATAAATGAGCTACAAACATCCAAACTCCTTGAAATTTTACATCTATGAACAAAACACATAAAGGAATATTTTTCCTGTTCACACTTTTGACTCACTTAGCCTCTAACATTCTCAGAAAAAATAATAAACATACTCAGATTTCCTGCAATAATAAAATGAACCAGACAGGTTCTGATCGAGGGGCACATCTCCTTACACAAACAGAATTTTACAAAATAGTTCTATAGATTTATAGATAAGATATAAATCTATAACTTTTATGACTTATACTTTTCCAAATTATTCCTTTAAAATCATCATAAAAACTGACTCACCAGATCCTTCCTGCATACTGAATTCTGAAATTCTCCAAAACATTAATCTATCCACAACATCTCAACAAACATGCAAAAATAAATAAATAAAAATGTAACAGGTATTACATTCTTCCCTCCTTAAATAAATTCGTCCTTGAATTTTAAAGAACTTACCTTAAACTTGAAATAAATAAAGGTACTTGTCTTGCATGCTTTGCTCACTTTCCCAAGTACACTCTTCCATTGCTTGATTCCTCCATAGGACCTTAACCATTGATATATTTTTATTCCTTAGCCTATTGATCATTCGGTCCATAATGGAAATTGGAATTTCTTCATATGTCAAGTCTTGTTAAAGGTCTACTGCCAGAACTTGTAGCACATGAGAAGGATCTGCGACATACTTTCGAAGCATCAATACGTGAAATACCGGGTGTACGCTATCCATGCTAGGTGGCAAAACTAACTTGTATAAAACCTCACCAATCTTGCTCATAATTTCAAAGGGTCCAATAAATCATGGAGATAGCTTGCCTCTCTTGCCAAATCGTTGAACTCCTTTCATTGGTGAGATCTTTAAAAACACTAGATTTTCAATAGAAAACTAAAGGTCTTTTCTCTTTGGATCGACATAGCTCTTTTGGCGTTTGAAAGCTATCTTTAATCTCTCTCGAATCAGTGAAATCTTTTCGGACGTATATCTTATCAATTTTGGTCCTTCAATATACTTTCCTCCAACCTCATCCCAACACAAGGGAGATCTGCATTTCCTACCATACAAAGCTTTATACGGAGACATCTAGATCGTGGAATGGTAGCTGTTGTTGTAGGAAAATTCTATCAACGGCAAATGAGCATCCCAATTCCCTCCAAAGTCTAGAATACACATTCTTAACAGGTCTTTTAGAGTTTGGATGGTCCTCTCTGATTGCCCATCTGTTTGCAGATGAAATGCTGTGCTGAAATCAAGTTGTGTACCCAAACATTCTTGTAATTTCTGCCAAAACCTCGAGGTGAACTAAGTACCTCTATTTGAGATGATCAAAACTGGAACTCCATGAAGTCTGACAATCTCATTGATATAAATATGTGCATGTTGAGAAGCCTTATAAGTCGTTTTGACTGGCAAGAAGTGAGCTGACTTGGTTAATCTATCAATAATAACCCATATTGAGTCATGGCCTCTTCAAGTCCTTGGCAATCCAACTACAAAATCCATAGTCACCCTCTTCCATTTCCATTTTGGCAATGGCAACTCTTGAAGTAGTCCCAAATGTTTTTGATGCTCGAACTTCACTTGTTGACAAGTTAGACATTTAGCTACATATTCTATGACATATCTCTTCATTCCACTCTACCAATAGGAATCCTTAATGTCATGGTACATCTTCGTTGCACCAGGATGCACATTATACTTGGCATGATGTGCTTCCTTAAGAATCGTATCTCTCAAACCATCAACTGCTGGGACACATAACCTGCTACCATGTCTCAACATGCCATCAGTCACAACAAATCCTGGAGCTTTTTCTGATCCCACATTGCTCTTTATCTTCACCAACTGAGGATCTTTGTCTTGGGCTTCTCTAATCTGATCAATGAGGACTGGCTTGACTTGCAAATGGGCTAAAAGCACTCTTGAATCTAACAAATTCAAACTGATTCCCATCTCATACAATCTCTACATTTCTCTCACTGGTGACCTTCTACTCACTTGGATATGGGCTAAACGTCCCAAAGACTTCATGCTCAATGCATCTGGCACTACATTAGCTCTTTCTAGATGGTATAAGATTTCACAGTCATAATTCTTAAGCAATTCTACCCACCTTCTTTGCCTAAGGTTAAGATCTTTTTGCCGAAATATATATTTCAAACTCTTATGATCTGTGAAAATCTCACATTTCTCTCCATACATATAATGTCTCCATATCTTTAGGGCAAACACAACTGCAGCCATCTCAAGATCATATGTTGGATAATTCACCTCATGCTTCCTCAACTGCTTAGAAGCATAGCTATCACCTTACCATGCTGCATAAGCACACAACCAACCCTACTCTCGATGCATCACAATACACCGCATACCCTCCTTCACCGGACAACAAAGCTAAGATAGGTGCCGTGGTGAGACAAGTCTTTAACTTTTGGAAGCTCTTATCACATACGTCTGACCATAGAAATTTAACTTATTTCTGGGTAAGCTTGCTTAAAGGAGCTGCAATCTTGGAGAAGTCTTGAACAAACCTCCGGTAGTAGCCAGCCAAACCCAAGAAACTTCTAACTTCTGAAACATTTGTGGGCCTAGGCCAAATAAGAATTGCATCCACCTTTCTAGGATCAACTTCAAGCCCATCCCTGCTCACTATGTGCCCTAGAAATCCCACACTCTCAAGCCAAAACTCACACATTGAAAGTTTAGCAAACAGCTGATGCTCTCTCAAAGTCTGCAACATAATCCTAAGATATTCTTCATGCTCTTCTTCACTCTTAGAATATACAAGAATGTCATCAATAAACACAATGACAAACTTGTCCAAAAATGGCTTGAAGTCCCGATTCATCAAGTCCATGAATGCAGCTGGTGCATTAGTCAATCCAAATGGCAACACTAAGAATTCATAGTGTCCATATCTGGTCCAAAAAGCCATCTTCGATATATCCTCATTCCGAATTCTCAACTAATGATAACCCGACCTCAAGTCTATCATGGAGAAATGACTTACACCCTGCAACTGATCAAATAAATCATCTATTCTTGGCAAAGGATACTTATTCCTGATAGTTGCCTTATTGAGATGTCTGTAATCTATGCATAATCTTATATAACCATTCTTCTTCTTTACAAAGAGTATAGGTGCACCCCATGGTGAACTGCTAGATCTGATGAATCCTTTGTCAAGCAAATCTTGCAATTGAGTTTTTAACTCTCTCAATTCTATTGGCGCCAAATGATATGGAGGAATAGAGATTGGACTTGTGCCATATAGCAACTCAATACCAAATTCTATCTCTCTACCTGGTGGTAGACCAAGTAACTCTTCAGGAAATACATCTGGAAACTCGTTAACAACAGGAATCTACTCTAAATCTTTTACTTCCTTTTGAGTGTCTCGGACATAAGCCAAATATCCTTGGCATCCTTTCTTCATCAATCTCTTCGCCCCTAAGGTTGATATCACATTATATGGTGCTTCGCTCCTCTCCCCTTGAAATTCAAATTCCTCACCTGAAACTGTCTTGAAAACTATCTTCTTCCTATTACAATCTATGGTAGTATAGTGCTTAGACAACCAGTCCATGCCCAAAATCACATCAAATTCCAACACAGGCAATTCAATCAAATCTACATTCAAGTTCTTGCCACCTATACTAACCACACATGAGGGATAAAAGTTTTGAACTTCGATCTCTTCCTCTAAAGGAGTAGAAACAATCAACACAGTTTCAAGTAACTCATAGGGCACTTGCAATTTCTTAGCGAAACATAATGACATAAAGCGTAGCTCCTGAATCAAATAACACTCTAGCATTCAAAGCTTGGATCAGAAGAATACCTGTAACAACCGTGTTAGATGCCTAGGCCTCATGCTGTGCTAGAGCAAAAACTCGGCCCCTGCCTCTACCAATGGGAGTTGATCCCGAAGCCTGAGCCACATACTGACCTGACTCTCTATCAGCCTCTAAAGTCCTGCCCAAAATGACTCTGCCTGCACTTGGCTTTTGACTAGTACTCCTCTCCATATTCATCTGAACTGTGGTCTGAAAAGCTTGAGGTTTACCTCCAAAGGATAGTTGTGGACAATTCTTGAGCAAATGACTTTGCTGTCCACACCTAAAGCATGCTCCTGACGCATAATGACAAGGGCCATTATGAAATTTACCATATGTAGAATACAAAGGTCTAGGAGTCCTGGATGGTGCAAAGCTAGCCAAACCATGGCTCATTTGAGAAGTGGGTCCACGGGTAGTCTAACTCTGCTGTGGTCTCTCTAAAGATCCTCTTGTGAACACTCATTTTTACACCCCTCGGACTCCTATCGACCCGAATGACATTCCCCGGAACCAAACCCGCACCCAGACGAACTCGGAACGGCCTCGAAATGAAGTCGGGCCACTGGTGCCGCCCTCTAGGCTTGGCATTGCCGCCAGAGGGGGGTGGCGGCGTGGCAGCCGCCAAGCCCAAGGGCGACAGCATGGCTCCTTGCCGCGGCTGCCGCACTCCCTCAGGGCCTGTGCCGCCACCCCCTTCTGGCGGCAATGCCTCCTCTTTCCGGCAGTAGCGACGATTTTTATCCGATTTTCTGTGAATCCCACATCAAAAATTGATGGGATTCGACCCCCGGAGCTCCTATTATAAGTAGAGGGCCTCCCCCCACCTTCCAGACAACAACAACGAAAAAATAACAGCCAGAAACACGCCCAAGCTCATAAAAAAGCAAGGAAAAAAGACAAGAAATCATTTTCATCACCAGATTTTGTCTTTTTTCCTCTCTAAGTGATATTTCTTATTCTTTAGCTCTCTTTCAATTTAAAAGAGTTGCTATTAGGGGCGAATTGAGCCTCTCAGTTGAATCTTTCCTCGAAGTAAGGTCCCTTCACCGATTTGCTTTCTTAAGAGCTAAGAAGGCATCCCGACTCATCACCTCAAGGCGTCATCCGATCCAAGGTGGAACTCCACTCCGGAAGAGCACTCCGCCCACCAGCATCCCTAGAAGTTAGGGCAAAGGTACGTTTTCTAACTCATCCTTTTTATTTTGGTAAAGCATTAAAATAAAGAATCAAAACATGATAAATTGGGCATAAAATCAACCCTTCTTTGCGAGAAGGAAGAACTACATGGGTTTTGATTCCCATTCGATGGGATACGCAGGCAAGCTGTATAAAAGCTTCAAATCCACAAAACGACAAAAAACCATCTCCTTTCTTTTGATTATTTGCTTAACTTTATTTGTTGTATATATTATTTGGGGAATGTGTGATCAACCTAGAACCCATAAGGGCTAGAGTTGATATCCCCTATTTTTGAGGTATTTAAGATGTAAGAATTCACTTTTATCGCTTTCTTTTAATTGCTTTTACTTGATTATATTGTTCATCCATTTAATTACTTATTCATGCATCTTATATGTCATTCTTTAATTGTTCATAAAAATCATTTTAAATCAAGGTTAAAAATTGAAAGCCAAGTTCAACCGAAAACCTAGTCCCCGAATCCTCTTTGGTTTCAAGGACTAGTGCACTTTTTCCTTTGGGATAAAATTGGAGTCAAAATGGGTTTTTACCTTAAAT
>CANXYC011351714.1:5000-48589 GCA_948193065.1 Aleurites moluccanus
AAGTAAAGTAGTAACTTCCGGAGTGAATGAGTGCAGCAAGGAAAGAAGCCTATAAGCTATTAGATGCAAGCGAAGGCCGAAAGGCAGCACAAATCTGAGGCTGAAGCCAGAAGCCGAATAGGAATAGGGCGGCACCGTCACCAGCAACCCTTAAGCAGCAAGCAGAGGATGTGGAGGGGAGGTATTATCACTACTAGTCGGTCAGTCCGGCAAGCCAGCTAGGAGATATCATAAGTCGAACTCCTACTTTTTAGTCGCCCAAGCAAGCCAACCCCCAAGCCATACAGAGGAATGAGTAAGCGAAGGAGTATTCGTTTACCTCTCCTTATCGGTCGAGCCTCTTTCAGAACGGGGATATGAGTACTTCGACTTCTGTTGCCCCATCCTCAAAGACTCAGAGCCCTTGGAACGGAAAAGGAAGTGGCGAACAAGTAATAGGAATAGGCGTGGCATGGCCCACCAAGCTGACGTGAACCGGGCCCAGGTGGTCTCGGCCATAGAGTATTGGCAGCGACGAGATTTGTTTTCTGGCCCGGGGATACGCGAGTGGTACCTAGGAGAGAGGTGCTGGCACCAGACCTCGTATGAGGCCAGTTTTATTGTGCCTAGGCGGAGCATGGCGACGGCGCTGGCCATTCCAGGTCATCTTCTTGCGGCACAGGACGAGTCTTTAGGATACCCTGCAGCGGATTATCTTAGACAAGAAAATGTACCGAATACAGATAGGGAAAGCAGTCTACTCATGCCCAAGCACAACAGAATAAAAGGCCTAACTCTACTCTCAAAGTAGTGAAGTTCCCCAAGGGTTCGGTATCATAATAAAGTAGTATGCCGGAACTCTTTCTCTTAAGGTGCGGAGCGAACTGTCGGACTAGGAGCTGCGATTGCTTTTGTTTCAGAAGCCTCTAAATAGATGGCGAGAATCTGTTCTTGGTGGTAGGGCAGTAGCCTTTTCTTCAAGCAGGGCTTTCTCGATAGCCAGAAGCTCTTCCTTCCATTAGTAATCTGGGCTTGTAGTTGAATCGAGATTTCCTGTAACTATGGTCTTCTTTGACCCGAACCCGAGGGTGTCTTTAGACAGCTGTTCACTCGTCTTTCTGTGCTTTGCTTTCCCTTGTTCAAATGGTAGGGCATGGTTAAGCTTTTAGTAGGCATAGAGTAGAAGAAACTGATCGATCGAGATAACATTTCCACCAGAAAGAGGAAGACAGAAGCAAGAGTCCCCCAGGGCGAAATGTGAGTTCATCGCCGGATTCGGAGTAGTTCAAATCAAAGAGTTCAAGATATGCGGATTAAGCGAGTTCAGCCGTGGGCAAAAAGAATGAAATGATCGTACACAAGCCAAGGGATGAATTTCATTCTGGTGTCATAGAATAAGGGGTCTCATCAATAAATGAGATTCCCACAGAGCGGTAACTAAAACAAGGAAGAGCTATTAGCTTGTCGGCGTAACGAAAGAACTATCGGATGGTAGGCCTTAACTAACTGCTTCCATACTTAGAGAAAGATTTGCTGCTTTCACAAGAATTAGCCCAAAAAGGAGAAAACCAAAACTCTTTATTTAGTGGCCCAACCTAGAATCATCGATTTTGTTTGGAGTTCCCAGTTCAAGGCCCATCTATTCCTTGACCATGTAAGCAATAAAAACCGACTTTCCTAAAAGTCAGTGGCACGTTCCAGGATATCCTCGTATAAGGGAATCTGACTTGCTGCCAAAAGAACGGGGTTGGATGCGCTTCTGTCTTTAAAGGGGGTTCACCAAGGGTGAGAAAAAGGTAGCTCTTTTCTATCTTATTAGTAGCGGTCTTTGCTGCTTGACTTCTTGACTTAGAGCTTGAAGGTGACGACTGCTCTCTCTTTCCGGTTTAGCCTACCATGGGAAGGGACGAGACAAAGCCTTCTTCTTAATAGGATTCTGCTTTCACTGTTCTCAAGGTAGCGAGTGACTCTCGTCTCGGTCTTCTGGAAATGGAAAGGTAGTTCTGTGAGCCAATTCAGTGAGCCGAGGGTGAGAAGAAGCTCTTCATCTGAGCTAGAAATATCTAAATATAAGACAGATCTAGGTTAGGACGAAATCCCACTTTCTTGATGTAGTTCCTCCGACTTGAATCCAGATTGCTGCCCACCTTTAGCGAACAAATGGGACTATGGTCATGATGGAATAGAACCTCTTCCTCCTCCTACCAACTCTGCACTCTGTTCACGGGGAATTGAACTCTTCTTTCATAGATTGGCGAATGTGAAAAAGAGACTTTAATTAAGGTAACGGCAAAGCTTTTTTCGTGGAAATGGGATATCAATAGCTTTCCTTTCTTTCTCTTTCACAAAGGAAGAAGCATAGAAGGTGCGAAGCGATTCTTTAACCAAAAAAAGGGGAAGTGCAGCCCCTTTTTACTATTCCTCACGCTCTAACTATCTAAAGGCAAGGGCTAATCTTTCTACTTGCGAGACAGTGATGGTAGTTGCCTCTGAATAAGCCGTGGAATCAAAGCACTAACTTATCCCGGAGTAGTTGACTATGCATAATCAAGAGTTGCCCGTCTCTAATGAGTGGATTTGTCTAAGGCATTTAAGGAAGAAAGTCAGTGTCCACCCCAGGATAATAAATGTTAAAGAGTGCCCCCTTATGAGACTATGTATCATGTTCCTCGAAGGAAGGAAGTGAGGTAAGCAAGTAAGCTCTCTTATTTCCGGGTTTTCAAGCCTTTCCATCCGCTTTATGCCATGTCTTAAAAAGCCCTATCTTTTGCCGGCTGAAACTTCGCTTCGCACCTCGGCTGCTGGGCACCTTGTCTCAGTCGCAGTTTCAGACCTATCCTTGCTTGGTATTCTTGGTATCTCCCTTTCCCTAGTTATTCAAACAGTGGGAAACTCCCTTCCTGTCTTATCGGTCTCGTCCCTCTCGCTTTAGCTCGAGCAACTCTCGTCCCTTGGCTTTGGTCTTGCAGCTACTTCGATTGAGGCATCTCCTTAGCCCTGTGCTTTATGCCCTTCATCGATATATGTATGCCATTACCACTAACCCCGAGCCTGCAACTCCTCTTACTGGGTCAACTCCATCCCTGGCTTCATCGGTTTCAGATTCGTTCTTTCTTTGCCCCAGCCCTTCGATCGGAAAAAACTAACTGTCTTTTCAACTGAGTTTGGCTTTGAAGCAGAAAGCGAGAGGGGTTGAGAGCAGAGATTCCACCACAACTGAAACTGAATCTGGATCAGGCGGGGGAAGAAGAAATTTTTAACTCAACCGAAGAGAAAGCAAGCGGCGCATCCAACGAAGCCGGAGAAGGATCGGGATCAGGTTTAGGCTCACAGGTTTATTTAATGGGATTCTCGGAGCGAAAGAAGCTCGACATCTGCATCTGATTGATGAGACACGGGGCTTTGCTACTCGACCTATAAGATGAGTGCCCCGTTGAGTTAAGGTTTGGAGGGGGAATTGAACTATCTCCTGCAGCTGCAGTCTCGGAGTTTAACTAGCTACCTCGAAATCCGTTCATTCATTCCGGAGGTCCGGAACCAAAACTCTCAATCTTCCCAGCATCGGGGTTCATCCATTCCTTCCTCTGGATTCGAAAGAAGGAATTTATTCGGGCCGGTAGGTCATCGAAAGCGAGGGAATCTATATCTTTTATGCACCCTAGCCTCCAATCAATTATCTGAATCCGGGAACGAAGCCATCTCTCGTTGTTCGGCTTTGGAACCGAAGATGGCTCTATGCATGCAATCGATAGAGATTGAATAGTAGAGAGAGCTTGCCCATCATCATCAGTAAGAGAAGGTCGTGTGGGGGGCCGCCGCTGCTAGCCGGTCAGAGGTTCATTCTTTATGAAATACCCCTTTTCATAGCTGTCCGATCCGCTTCATCAATAGAAAAAAAAAGTGGCATGCGCCAGAGAGATCTCGAAGACTTTTTCAAACAACCGGGGATAAGCGAATGGCTAGATGTTGATTCGGATGTGCGTAAGGCGATGTTCTAAGATTTTTTGAGAGAGGGCCCTCGGCCATTTTATGTTCATCCTTCAATCAAAAGTTCAAGCCTTCCCTTGCTCTGTTTCATCCGTCCATCTGGACTTATCAATAACTGCAGTGGGATTGAAAGCAGCCAATAAACTTCCTTCACATATAAAATAAAGACTCAGGCTTTCAAACTGGCTTTCTACTCTTGTGAAGGGTTCCAAACCTACTACCAAGGAGGGGCCTTCTTCAGCTTGATCGCTAGGGTTTGCTGACATCGCTCTTAAAGTCAAGTGAATTCCCCTTTATATTATATATACTTATATATACGTATAGTCCATTTTTCTTTGTTGGTAAGGAAGTCGAATGTGAACAAGTAATAAGCAGTCTCCAGTTGCCCTTGAAGGAAGGAAGGGGATTTGCTCCGACATGCATAGGTTGCAAATTCCCTCTTGAAACATTGAAATGGGACCTTCTTGCGCTAGTATAAAATTATTTAAAGTAAATAGGACGCCCTCTTTGGCTGATGAATAACCCCTGTCAAGTCAGGATTCTCAAATTGTGATGCACCGGAAGAAAAGATCACAAAAAACACTAATGAGAATTGACACGAGTGTGAATAAACACTTCTATGACCACTTCTGAGCGTTTAAATAAAAGCCGATTGCCCGCAGCTTTTGGAGGGAGTAGGAGTACCCGGATGAGACATTAAGGAAGTTCCCGTAGCTTAGAAGCCTACTAGTAGTAGCCCGGCCATGTATCAAGATGGAATGTCCCTCAGGCAAGAAGAATAGACAGATAGACTGAGAACAGAGCGACAGTACGACGGATAGACTAACCAAGGAGGGACGGCATGAATTCTTTACTTACCGCATGAAGGAATACTGCGCGATAGCAAAGAGACAGCAAATAAAGCTCCTACCCCGCCAGAGAAGCGGGGAAGAACTTAAGGCATTGAAAGACGTGAACCGAGGGCGGTGTAGAGCTATAAGGAGCGCAGCGTTTTCCGAGCTAGAAGAATGAATGAGTGACTGACCATAAAGAAGAGGATCCTGCTTTAAATTCTTATACCCTAGCGTCCGAGAGTGAATACACAATTACAACATAAATCATTTCACTTCCCAATCGAGCTCCTTTCCTTCCTTCTGGTAAATTACATAGTTCCTTTCCTAAGCTGTTGGAGGAGCTTATGTACGAAAGCTAGTCTTCGGATTTTTAGCAGTGGGCATAGGATGAAAACCCTCAATCCTAGGGTTATGAGGTAGGGGACAAAGCGAAAAAATAATATTATGTATGCTCGAGAAGGACATTTAAAGAGCGCTCGCTTTTAAGCCACATTGAGAAGGGGCAGTGGGTGGGTGAAATAGCCAAGGTTCTTTTTTTTTCCAATATCATCCCAAAAAGATAATTGAAGAAGCTCGGCCGGGAACGCACAGATATGATCTCTTTTCCTTCCCCACCGTCCTAGCTTCGTAGTTCCGTGGATCCGAACGAAGTGGTTCCAACGAACCGGGTAAGGTATGAAGCAGCATTAGCCTTAGAATCCACATCTGAATCCCCCGTAGAAGCAGAGGAATCCGCATCCGATTGCTTCATATGAATCATACAAAGCAGCTGAGGCACCCGAAGCGGGGACACTACACTCCTTTCCTTTTTTCAGGAAGGAAGTAAGAACGAGGCCTTTTCAGCCTGACCCGATGAAGAGGGGATTTCTAAGAGAGGGTTATAGTCCTACCAATACGTAGAGTAGCTCGGTAATGAATAGCCCAGCCCCCCTTACCCTGTGAAGTGAAGCAACCGAAACCCTATTTTCTTTGCTCTCCTCTGGATGATCAGTCTCCCAGTAATAGTCAAAGTAGTGAGCGGTCCAATTGTCTGGCGGAAGCTCGTTGTTGCGCTTAGGTTACGCTTTCCTACTATCAAACAAGACTACGAAGGAATGGATGCTGGGGAAGGACACTCTCCTTCGGTCTCTCCGCTTTCGTTGGTTTGTGTTCATTCAAAGGAAGTAGGACACGGGCAGTCTCCCTCACAGTAGGGAGACTATTTTGTTCGAATTGCTTTCTCTGCTGGTGATCATCTTCTTTGTCCCGGTAGAGAACTGATCATCGAGTGCTTTCTTTCTCCATTGAAGTTCACCCTCATCTTCCTTCCTCACCCATCGCTCCGGGTTCGAGTAGCGGTCCGACAAGTTGAGACGAAAGATGTGAAACTTCATTCAGTGAGATTGGGTTAGTGCTTGTAGAATTGGAGAGCAAGATGGGCTTTGTGCCCTAGGAGATCTTATTTATATATGGTAAAAAAAAATACAAGAATATACGGTATTTACATCGTATGTACAGAATAATATACAGCTAATAGTGCTAAGTCTACGAGAGGATTGCCCGTCTTGTTGGTTTGAGGTCTCTCGTTTGAACCGAGCGTGGAAAGAATGGAATTGTGCATGAATTGCTTATCATCAAATCATTGAAAAGAAATGGATCGAGGAATAGCGTTTGAAAAAAGAAAAAGAAATCGGAAAGGCTGCATCTGCATCGCACGCATAGCGATGAGATAGCTGATGAACTGAACGCTACTAAGGATGAACTGAAATAGCTAGAGGGCAAAGAGCGATACGAGAGGCTTGCAGTGCAGCAAGACGAAAAGAACGAATTGATTCTTTGTTTGATCTTTTGATTCATCGAGATTGGCTTGGTGTTCAGTGGACCTCACCCCCCGTATTCATCGATGAGTTTTCTCTCTATTCAACTTAGAGCAAAACAAGCTGCTTCACGCTCTTGCCGTTGAGTGTGTGCTTCCTGCTTTCCTAAGGATTCCTAGTCTGAAATCTTCTTTTTTAGGTTGATCTTCACAACTTATTATCGTATTATAAGAAGAAGTGCTTTTTGGCAGTAAGGAAAACCCAGAGGTAGAAAGCTAATGGGAAAGGAACGAAGGGAAGAATCGACGAGGTTCTAATTAGAAGAGAAAATCGTGAATGTTAAAAGCGTGACGAGAATTCGAAAGTTGAAAGAAAATGTTAGAAGGTGCTAAATCAATCGGTGCGGGAGCTGCTACAATAGCTTTGGCGGGAGCTGCTGTCGGTATTGGAAATGTATTCAGTTCTTTGATCCATTCCGTGGCTAGAAATCCATCCTTAGCTAAACAATTATTTGGTTATGCCATTTTGGGATTTGCTCTAACCGAAGCTATTGCATTGTTTGCCTTAATGATGGCCTTTCTGATCTTATTTGTATTCCGATCGAAGAAATTGATACAGAACAATGGCCTGTGCCTTCGTTTCACTCGTATCCATGGCAAGTCCCTCTTTCACATAAGAAAGTAGAGGCGGGCTTGGGTACGATCTAAAACGATTCCAGATGAAAGAGGACCGGACAATTGCCCTCTTGAGTAATGGGAAGCGGGCTAGTCCCCGAAAATGCCCGTTCGTTTGTCGTTGGGGCCAATAATCTTCTTTTTTGGAGGAGAGCAGCTCGTAAGCAAAACTCTCCGATAATTAGCTTAGGACTTCAACTCTAGATGGCAGGGAATTCCCAATGGATGATGTTGTCTCAATCACTCATTTCTCACCCTGGATTAAAGTCTCTGCACTTGAAACCTCCCCACGTAAAGAACAGAACATCTATAAAGGTCCTGCTTATAGCAGATTCATAAAACAAGAGAAAAGGTCCACAGAGGAAATGAATCCCCAAGAGGATTTTTCTTTTCTTTCTTTTTTTCTCTCTCTAATGGGTAAATTCCTCGTATGAAACCAGTCTGTGCAGGTTCAAAAAAGCTTCCTTCCTGTTGCCGAACAAAAACGAATTCTCTTTCTAGGTTGGGAAAATCATAGAAACTCAATTCAGGGTTCTGGTCCTTATAGTGCAACTTTATGTTCCGGCATCTTTCCGAAGAGAAATCGCCTTTTTGAGACCATTGATTCAATCCAAACTTATGCCAAAGGTTTAGTCAAAGCTAGTCCTTTGTTTACTCATGGAAGCGTACGGGCTTGGAATCCTTACTTCTTTTATTAAATTTTTAGTATCCAAACCCCGTAAAAAGGAAAACTTTCATGAAAGCAGACGCCTATGCCGAAACCCCCGACTGCGCACTTACCTCTGCTCTGTAATAGCCATCGGCCGGACCAACCACCATTCCATTGTAAATCCGGCTTAGGCGGCACTGGAACCGCCCGTTAGCGCAAGTCCTAAAAAAGGAGTTTGAATTGAACTAGCGGGTCTTTCTTTGTTGAAACCAACCTCATAGATCGGCAAATGTATTACGATTAGTCCGACCATCGCTATTTGGTAATGAACACATACGGCGGGGGAAGGAAGTGATAAGTCGAGTCGCATAGAAGCAAGCCTTAGGGTTGAGTACTCTCATACTCATACTAAGCCCTAGTTTCCGGCTATTCCGAATGCTAGCTTTCTTTTAGTAGAGCGAGGGGACTCTTTTAATAGTAGTACATGGGGCTGGGTGTCTTTTCTTCAAGGTCCGTACTGTAAGAGTAAAGTGAAAGTCTGACAGTGAATAAAGTTAGGATTGTAAGAGAGTTTGCATTCTTTATAGAAACTACGGTGTTAGCAAGACAGATTGCATGGAATCTCTGGGATAGACAGAGAGCCTTGCCTTTGAAAAGAAACCTAGTCTTAGAAGGCACCGGCCGAGAGGAAAAAACCACACCTTGATCTGTCTAGTTCCTCAGAACGTTGCATCGGGCAGGAACCTCAGGCCTGGAATCCTCAAACTCTGAACACGCACTTCCTTTCCTCATGCATCCGTATCCACCAAATGCATGCCTCTTTCGTAGAATTTATATCGTCCATTTCAATATCCCCTGTATTCGTCTTATCCATTCACTTTCTTTCTAATATGGCAGGCCATACCCGACAATCAATCTCAAGAGCCTGTCCCGCGAGACAGCTCTAAGGTCAATAGGTATTTTCACTTCCGATCCAATTAGAAGAACAAAGTAGCTCGACTGGTAAGGAAAGGGACCCAGAGGAGGATACAGTGTAATCGTACTCCCGTTTCTTCTTGAGAAAGACCTCCTGAACTGTTTCGCTTGAGAGATAGACCAACCTCTCGTAAACCTCAAACTTGGGGGCGCGAGAAACATAAAAAAACTAAGAATCGCTAGGGACTATATCTTTTTGAGCTCCAACCATTTCTTTGTCTCATGTCAAGGCTCGACATGCAGTTAGCTCACACACATCGTTCTGGCATTGAAACTTGTCAAGCGCATGCACTGACCTGTCGTCGCCTTATACACCTATTCTATCGCAACTATCAATCACCTTTGCTGGGGGCAGGTTCTGACCAACACGATGTACCAAGAAGACATCACCTAGAGACTTCTTCGTCTCCTTTTATGGGTATAGGGGATAGGGGCATTCACGAAAAAGCATTCCTTATGTTCATTCTATATGTAAACAAATGCAATCCAAAACCACTCACCCCTAGCCAATTAGCATGGATTGCAAATTCTTATTAATCATAACAGTCATCACCCCTTCCCTTTCTCGGATTTCCTAAGATCTCGCCTTTCTAACGCTAGCGGTCTAAATGCGTATGCGTAGGAAGTGTTACCGCTCTCTGGACAAGCTGCTGTTCAAGCCCTCTCCCCGCGCTAGCGCACTTATACAAAGAGTCTTTGGCCTGTAACTAAATACCTTAGTCCGTTTGCAGCTTGTGACGCCCCTAGTTAGAAAAAGAGGGCTCAAAACAACTTTATCTTTACATACATTTACTTCTATAAGCGCAGGTAGTTCGTTCGTTCTTCCCTGGTGTGATAGTTCGATGAACTGAACTTGAACCATTCCGTCTCATATGCTGTCTACTCTTAGTGCGCTAAGCTTTTTCCACTGTGGAGGATTTCCGTGGGGACTATTGTATGGAAAAAGCATTTACAACCCTACTTTTATTGACCAATACCAGGTTCTGAAAGAAAAAAAATAATAGGATTGATTCATAAACTTGTTGTTGAAGTTATTCAAGTTCTTTCGGACTCATCTGGTAATGAGCTTTTTTAGGTAGACTTGAACCCCGTATCAAATTGATATGATGCCCGGATCTCTCTCATTGGTGGTACGGGGATAACTCCTCCTTCGGAATAGGAGAAAGACGAGGGGGTACGTACATGATAACAAGGAAACCGCGTTTTAAGCAACGATCATGCCAATGTAATTAGTTTTGTTTTAGTCCTGATCAATACATTAGTTGTTTGCCCTCCCGGAAAGGAAAAAATGGCACGATAGAATTCCGGTTAGGCTGTTGTCGGCGCTGTGGGACCTTTGTTTGATAGTCCCAGGTCTTATTCCCCCCTTTCTTTTCTAGAGCGAGATGGGAGATGGTAGCCACCAGGAAGTAGGTGGAGAGGGAAATGAAGAAGTAAGTACATGCAGGAGGTATGTAACCAAAATAAGGAGAGATTTAGTAGGAAAGTGGAGTATCCTTTGCGGCTTTCGCCGAGACTGTGTTAAGCACATTCGTTGATTCTTTCTGGC
This sequence comes from Aleurites moluccanus, assembly GCA_948193065.1. NCBI lineage: Eukaryota > Viridiplantae > Streptophyta > Magnoliopsida > Malpighiales > Euphorbiaceae > Aleurites > Aleurites moluccanus. Next base: position 15,443 of record CANXYC011351714.1, read on the forward strand.
CGGTCAGTCATAACTTACAAATTTTAGTAAGTGCTTTAAGCTCTTTTCGTACACGTGGAGTCTTCCCTTCTCTCTTCTTCTATAGTGCACCCTTCTATTCGAGTACACCGCCGATAGACTTTTGCTCCTCAACTAGGAGGGTTTCGGATGCACTTATTGCAGTCAACCAGTTCCCTAAGGAGACTTTGTGACTACTATGTCTCACCAGCCCCATGTAAACCACTTTCGGGCGGGGCAAGCCCACTTGACGGAAGCTCTGGGACTGGACCCTTGATGAAGAAGAGTCAACCTTTGCACCTTATCTTCGACTCGAGCTAACAAGGGAGAGTTTGAAACTACTTCCCTTTTCCGTTCCACTCATTTAACTGTAACTCATACTCCTCGCCTGCCCGCCTTCTTGAAGAGGAGAGCTCGGAACCTACTCCTTTTTCTGAAGAAGAGAAAACATTAATTAGGTATAAGTTATGGTTTTACAGTCCCGCTTCCACCAGGCTTGCTTCCAGAACTTCCTTATGGAAAGAGATTGTTCAAAGATTAAGTTAAGTAAGTGCAAAAGTAAAGATTAGCTCTAACTAAAACCTTCACTTGCTCCTGGTTACCTATTTGAACTAGAGCTTTCTCCCTTGATTGATTGATAAACAGACCGGTTTGCGACTGGCTTGACTGAATGGATTGAATGGACTGAGACCGAGGAACTGCTATCGTGCTACTGGCTTTTCACCGGATTGCTACTGTACTGATTCGCTTCCAACTGGTAATGGATTCTGGCTCGAGATGCATGTACCGCGGCATCAGACAAGGAGCTGACGAACTGCTGTAGTAGTCACTCATCTTCTATTGAGGGATTGCCACACTGTGCCATGAAGTGCGCTATGTGTTCGTATGGATCACCGACCGCCGGTTAATTTGTTAACAGAAAATGATAGTTCTCGGGGAAGCCTTCTCTATTCACATCTTCTTACCCGAAAGAGGGAATCGAAGCACTATAGCTCCGCTCAAACGTACCTTTATTCGGGGTTCACATGTGCATTCTTTTCGATACAGTACGGGTGACTTAACACCAACCAAGTTGATAAACTCAACCCTAAACTTCGGAGTGAAAAGTAGTATATATAGGGACCCAGCTTAGGAATAAGGTATCCCGATCTTCTTTCGCAGAATAAGCAGAAGAACTCCATCCTGAGTATAAAACAGGGTGCAGTCTCAAACAAAGAGGGAGGCGGAGATCTTTAATGGTAATCGTAAAAAGATAATCAAAACCTGCTACCGGAAAGCACCTCTTAAAGAAGAGGGACTCGATTAAAGGACTCATACAAGACTTATTCCAGACCTATCCCTTCGCATGCTTCTAAGGCTCGAACTCGTCACTAAGTACGAGAGCTCTAAAGCAGGAGCTATTCCCGAATGTGCTTTCATGGGGGAGTACACAGGAATCGTTCCAACCTCTTTCAATCGGTCGGGATCAAAGGATCGAAAGCAGTAAGGATTGCCCTTAGTCCAAGAGCAAACAAGGGATGACTTTGAATGTATAGAATGCACCTTAGCAGGAGACCGACAATATACCATATCAGAGGTTGTGGGCTACCCTGAAAGGAGTAGCTACCCAGTGCGATAGCTTGCTTTTACTAATAGAATACTGGACCAACATCTTTACTCTCCGCGATCGACCAGCCCCGCGGGTGTATAAGCCCGAAGGTAGGTTAAGGATTGATCCTCGAGCCGACTTCGGCTGCAAAAGAGTTTTCACATACTATCTATACTAGTAAGGGAACTATGAAGAGAAGTAGCCCATACATAATGTGAAGGAGGGATCCCACCGGTCGTTATTGATTGACCTTGAGGTAACTCAGTCTCGGGCTTATGGCAGGTCGGTGAGGAAATCCTAGTATGCCTTTCCTTCCGATTCGGAGCTCGAAATTGGCATTTCCAGCCAGGTTCCTCTTTATCAATTTGCCAGGAGTGGATCTGCTGGAGTTTCAGACTCAGCAAATGCATCAGCTTGGCTAGGAGCTTCCGGGGAAAAGTAAGCCTGGAGGCCGAGAGAAAAGGATAGTCAAAAAAGACCCGTAGGGGGTTATTCTCGGCAAGGGAAAAAGGAATCAGAATTATATCCGTTAATAGTAAATGGCTCTAGCATTGCAACTAGAAGAGAAGAAAGAAAAACGAGAGTCGCCGGTAGGCTTTTAGCCCCGTCGGATGTTGGATTGGTTTTTGATACTGCTGTTTCCACTGAAGAATCTGATGTCCCTTTATCCAGCTGCTGTAGATGAGACAGCTGATGGTGCTGAATCAGACCAATTGGTACCACCCAAAACCTAGAACCAGACAGTACCTTTGGTATAGATACCTCAGTTTTTGTTGTTCCTAGATAGAGGCCTAGTCTTGCCTAGAAAAGTTATCTTAGCCAAGGTAAATCCTAGTCTAGAGGAGAGTTTTCTATAAGAATGTGGAAAGATGAGGAATGTCCTTAATAGGTTACCCGATCCCTAACTAAAGGGAAGGAGGGTCGTAGATAATAGGTCAAATATTTCGAGGAAGGGTAGATGGTGCAGAAGATTTAGCGGGAAGGGTCTTTGCCAGAGATTCTTGAATTTACATAGCATAAAGCCGGACATTCTGCTTAAAGTTGCCATTGAATTGCTTTCCGTTCCCTTGCTGAGTCAGAGGATGAACAAGAGTTCGCGCTGACACTTCCTCTTTTGGTGAAACAGAGACTGCTATAACTTACTCAGTATCTGATACAGCTCCTGTTGTGGAAAAAGAGGTTGTAGCCTTTTTTGACCGAGGTCACATGGGAGACCCCTCCATAAAGTAAAGAGAGAGTACGAATACCCGTTGCAAGTAGTACAGATCTTTCCCCAGACCATCTTCCCTACAATCTGGTGCCGAGGAGTCAGGACCCATCTCTGAATGAATAAGGCCCAACCGCCATACCTTTTTTGATCCAATTCCATATGCTTCGTGCAAGCGATTCGGGACAAGAATGTTTGTTAAGCCAATAGAAGACTCTTTTCTATTTTAGAATAGGAGGTGGTATTGATCTTTTTTTCCTTCCCCTTTAGGGGGGTTTTACAATAACTAGGCTTTTCACACCCCATCGGGTACTTTAGATGATCCAATTTCCGCTGCGGATGATGATATATAATATAATAATGTCGTTTACTCAGAAGACGAGACAACTCCTTTCGTTTCATCGAGTGCTGCTAGCTCCTATTCGAAAAAGATTCCCGTCTTTCGTTTCATTTTCCACTGTTTGAGAGTACGCTATCCCAGAACCGGAGACTTTAGGCGATAAAATGGATATCACGTCATCGGTTTCCCTTGCTGGACCCTATGTTACCACTGAGTCTGATGCTTTAGTAGTTGATGTAGCCGAATCACCTATCCCCTCAAATCCTAGTGCCTAAGAGTTGGAACAATTTTGACCAGTCTCCCATAGAAGTATACAGGATTCCCTTTTTTTTACTCCATTAACCCTGACCCTTAAGTTAAGCAAGCGCGGTTTGTAATGAAAAGGAATCCATTCATTCGCCTTTTATACTAAAGGTAGAAAGTTAGCAAAGAATAAAGGTCTCCTAAGAAGCCACAGAACAAGATCGCCAGAGAGCACCATTGGCACATAGGTCTCCCGATCATCATCTTCTATTGCTTCCTCGGATGACGGGACAGAGTCCACTACTGTTGAATCATATAAAGACGGAGGTCACGCAGGTTGGGTTCCTGCCCCGCCCCATCGAATTATGTTCTGGTGGAATCTGATACCCGACAATCGTTTTTGATAACTGATATTCTTTCATGAGATGCTGCTATCTCCTAATAGCCATAGCCTGGTGCCACAGAGTCTGCAGTAGATGCCTATTTAGCCGACTCTGTAGACGATGAAATTGCCTTGGAATTGGGTTCTTCTTTAGCCCAACCATTTTCTGTAGATGGAAACTCCCTTTTTTTTATTTTAAGTTTTTGAAAAAAAGAGCCCCTACTATGACTTTGTACTGCTATACCAAGCCGATTTGCTGACATCGACAACCTGATTCCGAAAGAGGAATCCTTTTTGAATTCAATTGAAAGGAATTGAAAAAGATCGATCGGGATGGAAGATGAAAGGGCAAACTCCTGTGGTTCCCGGTTATCCGCCTAAGTTATTTCTATCTAAAGAAATGCCAGTCACGCCTTCTCTTTACAGGACAGGACAATCGTATGTGTAACTGGTGTCTTGCGATTTTCATCTTCTTTCTACCCCCCTCGTCTTACTCATACTAGGAACTCTATAAAATAATAATCATATACTTTATGTTTCATGAGGAAAAGCAAAACGTTTCCATTCCGCGTCCCGATTGCCTTTTTCTATAAGCGTAAGCAAATTCAATAGCAACCGATTCTTTTACACCTTCGTTCTTTCGGCTTTAGCTCGAAATCTTTACAAAAAGTGAAAAAAAGGGTTCTCCTTAACTCGCTATCGGAGGAAGATGTAATCATCTTTCTTCTTTGCCTCTTCCCCTCTATATCTAGAATAGTCAACGAGGATGAATTGCCAAGTTCGAGAATAAAATCAGAAGCTCCTAGTCTAATAGTCAACTAATAGCAAAGAGGAAATGCTACTGATCGAAGGCGTCAGGTAGAAGACTGAATGGACTGTCACTGAAGTAGTGAAGAGGCAAGGAAAGCGGAATGAAAGAAGAATAAGTCTCTGGGGGATAAATCAATAGGAAATGCTAGCTGTAATACTTCGCACTTACTCGCTTAGCCGAGTCTTCATTCCCTTACCTTTGCCCAAGACTCAGTGATAAGGTATACGCGGTAAGCGTTCTTTACAGTAAAGTATACTGCTTACTAGATTTACTAGATAGGGAATACCCGGATTAGATTGAGCCTCCAAGATCTTATTTTCTTTCAAAGCTAAGCCGTACCAACTACTGGTCAAGCAGGAAAGTCAAAGAAAAGGTCCGACAGAGCAGCGCGGGCCTCTTGGAGTAGTAAGTCCTGGAGCTGGTGAGAGCGCTATAGTTACAATTTTGCCAACCCCATCTTCCCTCGTTGTATGAGTTAGCCTTGCCCCATGGGATATTTCATTCTCAGTTCAAGCAGAATCGGAGAGAAAGGCTTGAAGTCAGTCCCACGAGCTAAGAAAGTAGTTAGTAAGGATGGGATATTCTCCTTTAAGTCAGTCCCCAGAAGCAAGGAATTATAAGTAAGCAGAAGAGAGAGCGAGGAAGGCTGTTGAGGCTCGAACTTGCAGTAAGGGAAGGGGAAATGAGACAAAGGCTAACTAAGGACGAAGTAAGGAAGGTTCTGACTCAGGTTCTAGAATAAGGAAGTCCACCGGGATAAAGCTAAGCCAGGTGCTATAGGTGAGGAAGGTTTTTTATTTTATAAAGCTAGAGTCCGGAAGTGAAAGATGAGCCGAAAGAAGGGGATCTAAATCAAATGAGTCCACGCTCCAACCAGCCAACCCTGCCCTACGTTCTACCCTTCCAGCTAGTGACTCATTCTCCCCTGGCCTGGTTCCAGAGTAAGTTGCAGTTTAAGTCCCTATAGCCCACGGGAGAGAGCGAGAAAGGAAGTTGAATTTAGAGAGTTCCGATGCGAAGTTAAAAGATGTTCAGTCCCCTTTGCCCTACCTTGTATGAGCTTTCCCTGGTGCTAGCAAGTTATCCCAAGCAACTAACCCTGCCTCGGTTCCAGCCTACCCTGTAAGCAAGAAAGCTTTCCCAGGTGTTTAAGTCAGGGAGGGGATATTTCGTAAGTAAGGAAGATTCTTACTCTCAGGTGAGGAAGGGGATTGTAACTAGCGCTGTATGAATAAGTAAGCGTGCAAGGGTACCTATGGTAGAAGGTGCCAGCCCAGGTGCGAGTAAGTAATGGACTGGGGGCTTGGCTTGAGAGCTGGTGCTGTCAGTCCCCGGGGATTGGGATAGACTAAGCTTTTAGAGATAGAGGAAGCGTGGCGCGAGTCAGTCAGTCAACTTTTGCTAGAGCTATAGTAAGGATTGGGGTGGAATAAGTCCCTGCCTTTCTTAGTAAGCTAAGCCTCTAATCCAGCCTTGTATTTTAAAGAAAGAAGTCCCAGGGGGTAGTGATAGAGAGAGAGTTAAAAAGGCGAGAAGTCAGGGTAACCCGAGCTGGAGGAAGGTTTTAGAAAGCTAGCCCCTGCCAGCAAGTAAGCGTGCTAGATCTATTTCAGTTAAAGTACCTGGGGAAGGAATTCTTTTCAGGAAGTCCCCTGGTGCTATTTGAAAAGGATAGAGTAAGGAAGCAGAAGAAGCACAGTGAGCAAGATCCCCTAGCTGAAGAGAGAGGGTTTCACCTCCTTTTCTCTTTCTAGTGCTGGAACTTATGAACTAGTAAGAGGGTTTTATGAGCTATACCTTATACCTTAAAGAGACCTATACAGGCTTTCGAAAACATCCGGTTTGGCTATCGAATCAGACAGAACATTCGGGCTCTTTCCCAAACCCTAACTTTCACTATTGAACTATAAAGGTACTGGTCAGCTTGAAACTATGGCCTTTTCGCTATAAAAGAGTATTAACATTAACACGCGGCTAACCCGTGGGTGGTAACCACATGTCCAACTAAAAACAATCTTATCTGACCGGAGGGGATCCACTTTAAAAATAGCTGGGGCATACCCTTCACAACCATGCTAATTTGATTTATGGTTTTCTTACTGGCTTTAGAGGTAAGAGTAAGAACTTATCTTATCCTCAGCTCTATTGCTCGTGGAAAGGAACTCCTTTCGTCAGTAGCTAGTTTTAAGCCTGTTGATTGCCTTATCTTATAGCAAGTCTCAGTCCCAATTTAAAGTTTTTGACTTTCATAGTGAACGTGACTCTATCGGCAAGCTTGGATGAGAAGCTCGAGCTTTGTATTTTAATACTTTTTTTCTAGTGCAAAGCAATTCGAAGGGTTGGCCGGTCTCGCATCCCAGTAGCTGGGAAAGGCTTTCCAAGCAAGTAAGTCACTATAGTATGGTATGGGGTAGGGAATTTGGGAGGAATCAAGTAGAAACTATACCGGATTGGAAGTCGAGTCTTGCCATTGGCTTTCAAGTTCCGCTTCTTTCCCAAGAGGTTCCGGAGCGAAGCCGCTTCTTCCCAATCCAATAGATTACGGAGCTGAAAGAAAGCCACTCGACCCTCGGGGAGTACGGTCAGAGGCTGAAAGAACGAATAGACTGTATGATTTCGACCCTTATCTCATTTATTAGCGAGAAGAGGTCAATGCCACTCGAAGAGAGGAGCCTACGAAACGGGATGTGAATTCCGAAGTCGCTTTATCTAAACTAACGGCAACAGAGTTTAAAGGCTAAGCTGAGTTGGCAGCCCCAGGAAAGAAGGGAACTTCCAGCATTTAGTAACCAACTATTCTTTCTGATCGTAGGTCTCCCATTCGAAGAGGGCACGCAGCCTTTAGGCAACTCGAAAACCATCTGGCCGACCGAGCTTGATTACTACGAGAAGTGGATAGCCGGGGAGCATCTCTCTTAGCTACGATCTTGATGGATTAGCGCTCAGGGGTTCAACTATATAGGCCGGCCGACAAAGCGGACTTAAGCCCTAAATTGAAAGACGAAATTGCATATCATATATAGTGATGGAACCTCGATTTTAATTAGGCTGTAAGCAGAGGATGACTGAAACCACCTTTGAATTGGCTACTTCCTTCGAGCTTCTCGTTCGATTCCAAAGCAAAGCTTCACGCTCTACCGGGGGGAGGAAGGTCTTCTAGGATTGAGTGGAATTACCCATATTTAATGAATAAGCCAAGGCCGTCAATCCGCGGATAAGAGTAAACTACTTCACCCCGGTTCTACCTCCTTCTGCAAGAGTGATCTATCCCGTCAATCCCACCCGCGAGCTATCCATTCTAACCTTCTTTGCCTAGCAAGATACGTCTAGTTCTCCCTCCGCTTGCCTATCTCAGTAGGAAATTGGAACAGTCTCCGATTTAAAAGGCGAAGCCGAGGCAAGAGCTATACCTTCTGGAACCGGAGCAATAACTGCTATAAAGGAAGGAGATGCGTTATAGGACAGAGGTGGCGATGAAGATCATGGAATCATAACAGCACAGAAAGAGAGGCTCCGAACTACTTCCGCTTGAGGTTGGTCGTAGATGAACCCAATAGATTTACTATCTTCAAAAGCAGCCGCTAGAGCTATTAACTATCGGTATTACAGAAGAAGCTAAAGAAGAGCTCCTACGGACCCTTACTCAACCGATAAAAAGAATCTGTCTTCAGCGATTCTTTCGCGCAGATCGAGGCTTGTCGAAGATAAGGGACTCGACTTCCCCTGCCTTATTAAGGACTTCCCAACTTACCTAGCGGAAGAAAAGGGCAAGGACCTATAAATAGAAATATGTCTAGGTCACTTCCACCAACAACTAAAGCTATTTCTTACTGGTGTGGATTCTCCACAAGTACTAGAAACGATGGGATCTCTACAACTTGTTCCACAAACTCCAACTACCATCCATGAGCGGATACCATCGAGTTATCGGCCAACAAGGTTCGATGTAATTGAAAGGGAGCTCGTCCACTCTTTCATCCGCTGATGCTACTTTTCGTCCTTATTGAGGGGAACCACTCAGATTGAGTTCCAGGGATGGGATTAATGTTAATTAGTTCCCCGGTCCCCCTTTCCAAGGCTCTCCCGTTTAATTAGTGCCGAAATTCCACCAGGATCAAGGCCCTTCTGAGATTTAGGCCTCCATACCTTCCTCAACTTGCTGCCAATCATCATTCGATACCTCTTTCTTCTTGCGCTGAGGGAAAAGAACTGCAGCATGTCCAAACAACCCACAGAAGGAGCATGGTAGAGATCTTCTTTCTTTCATACTCTACCAGTTGATCAATGTTACGCGATCCTTGGAGCACAATCGAAATAGAAGAAGGAAGTTTCAAATCTCGAAAAACCTCAATACACAGCCTCGCAAAAGCAAGCTTATCCATCCGTCGAGTCGATTCATCCACTTTGATGAGGTGAGGGGAAAGAATGCCACCGTAATGGCCGGTTGTGCCATGGGGCTTCCTAGACTCGGATGCTAGCCTGATGAAATCCATTGGAAAGCCCTGTGACAACCCTGGATCCTGTGCTGCAGCTAGGGGTCTTGCTCGAGATAATGAAATTCTGAAGTTGGCTGCTCGCTCCTAATGGAGCCGATCTTCACTTCAAGGGGGCGGATCAGAAGTTCAAAATTGTTTGGATGTTGCTGGGCAGCAGTCGTTGAAGCGGCGTAGGCAGGAAAGAGAAGATGTCGCGGAATCGGTTGTTTGAGAATAAGCTGTTTTTTGAACAAAAAGGTTATTTTGTGGAATTGAATCAGAATAAGCGAAAGAAAGTAGCATAGGGCAGATTCCAGGTATGCTAAAAGGATATCTGAGTTCACAGGCGCAGTTGTGTATCCCCGTCTTCATTGAGATTCGGTTTGTGTTCAGTCAGTCAGGAAAGCGACTCTTTTCTTTTTCACCGGGTGTGGCGATCCGATCCCAGTTGATTGATCTCGACTTTACCAGCTCATGAACGGCATTCGTCAGACTTGAGCAGTAGGTTTCGACTCGGTCAGCTGTCTTGATGAAGATTGACTTCAGCCAAAGAGAATGAATTGACTTAGGGTTCGCACCCTATGTGCTCGATCCGATCAACGAAAATAAATCCTGAAATTAAATATATAAACGATAATCTTCACAGTTGACATTTTCGATTGAGAAAGTGGCAGGCCCAAAGAGCTCTACAGTAGTGCCTTGCGAGGTCGTAGAGCCGGTAACCCTCGTTCGCCTAAGATCGAAAATGCTCTGTCTGTTCGTTCCGCCGCCTCGGTCAGGGTGGCGCCCAGAGTTGAAACCTTCCGTTCAGGCGGATCGTTTTTACCTATATTGCTCAGAAAAAAGGAAGGTCATACCAGGGAAGTTGTTACGAAAGGAGATTTAGCTTTCAAGTTGTTGGTCCGGGTCCGGGGAAGTGTTTCGATTCAAAGGGCTTTGAACCTTTTCCTAACTCTGTGGGAAGGTTTCCAGTTCGTGTGCCTAGGTCGAGGAATCGAATCCAGCCAATTCGAATTGCTTTCCTTAGGTTCCTAGCTCTAGTTAAGCTATTCGATCAAGTGCCTCGGGTCCATGCAGACGTTGAATCGAAAATCAAACATCTATAACAAATGTTTCATCCCTCGTGCATGAGCGGGCACGTGAAGCTGCTTGTTTCGGGTGTGGCGAACACTGAACGTTGATACAGGGCATAGTTGTCCCGCTCGTCGTTACGATCCCAATCACGATCTGATAGTTACATTCACATATAATAAAATTGAGTCGTTCGCGAAAGAAAGCAAATGCAAGGGTGGTGGGGCTCAGATTAAGAATTATTCCAAAGATGACGTAGTAGAGCCCCGTGCCTTAGTTTGGCACAGGGTTATGACGACAGGGCAATAGTGCTCCTCACCAAACCCTAGAGCTTTAAGCGCGTTCTTAACCAAGCTAGCCTAGCATAGCGAGACCAAATGCAATAGCAACTGTTTGAAAGAATACCGCTCCGTGGGCATCTTCCTGCTACTAGTGATTCGCTGTGCATTCCATCCATGGCTGCCGTAATTCGAGACAGCCAGGTCAATAGCGCTATTACCTTATTCTTGCAAAACCTATTCTCGTTTACAGTCTTTACAGAAGTACTATCCATATTAGGAAGATATCTATTTTATTTAAGGAAGGTACTCGTGTACGGAGAACATAACTAATCCCGTGGTTAGAGCAAAGGACTGAAATACTTCCACTCCTCGATAGGAAAAGGAAAGGTAGGAGCACGCCAAGAGGCAAGTAGACCGAGACGCCCTAGGAAACCGAAGAGAGAGCTTTGAAAGTGTCGACCAATGAGATCCTTTGGTATGATCGTAGACGACCGATTCGAACAAAGCCGATAGAGGGGATGGGATAGATGAGGACCGAGACGAGTACGCATCTAAGAAAGTAGAAAGCAGCTCAAACGGTTCTTGAGAAGAAAACAAAGAAAGAAGGCAACTGTTCCTGAGCCAGAGGAAATCCAAGAGAAGGACTTTCCTCCAAGTGAAAGCAAAAAATGGAATAGAAAGGACGGCAGCATTGCATGTGAGATTTCATACGAAAATAAGCAGGAAATTATCCAATTGGAAGTTCCGGTTGAGAAGGCGAATGTGGAGCCTAAGGTGGATCTTGGCCAGCCAACTGATCAAGATGAGCTCAAAGTCAGCTTACCAACTGAATCACCAGGCAATTGAAGAGGCAGAGAAGCCATCATTGGACGGAGCTGGCTCTGAAGAATGATTAAATAAACTTCTTAAAGGCGAAGAGAAGGAAAAAAAAAGAAGTATAAGTCTTCCGTAAAGAAAATGAGAGTCTGAAAAAGAAGCTAAATGAAAGCACTTTTGAAGAGTTACCTACTGACTGCTTGCAGTCGTATGGTACCACCTGACATAGTCAAGCCATTGTCCCCCCTCATCAAAGAAGACTCGGTAAACCAAGCCGAAACCTCTGATGGATACAAAGATTCCGGAGGAATAAAAAGATCTTTAGGCTTATATGCCTTGCGTAAAATATCAAAAAGATATCCACGCAGATAAGGATCTAGAGGGAGACCACGACCTAACCATAATTCAAATGGCATACCTACCCTATCCCATACAGCCGTCTGTATCGAGGAGAAAGCGTATGGTTAAGCCGAGAGAGAACCTTAAATCCAGCTCCATGCAACCGAGCCAGAGTAGAAAATCGCTTAACTCCATAAGTATGAAGCAAGGATAACGACCCTGGTAGGTGATGAGAGTTCAGGACGTTACGAATTGATATTGGACTAACGTCCACTGTCAAATTCTTAACTCGGAACCTCTTAGCAAACTCAGCACAACCAGAATGGGAGATTAATGATTTTGATATAGATAACTCCCAGTTTCTTTAAGATGTCTGAGTACCGGGTAGCCACCTTAGCATCCATTATACAGATGTCATCTCCTAAGATGGCATACTTCTTAAAGTAAGCGCCAGGGTACACCTGTTGTGCACAATACCAGATCACCAAGTGATGTGATAAAGTGGCCAAGAAGAGGGAACTTTGGGAGTTTTCGAAGAAAGGGCACGCTGAAAGGAAACTTAGAGAATACATTATGCACATAATCTCCAAGCTTCTTCTCAAACAGCCTCTCTACCATCCTCGTTTGAATAAGGAGCGGCCACCTATCTGTTGCCGACTTCAAATCAAAAGAGTATGCAACGCTATTCCCCTTTAGCTTATCCAAAGGACGGGTTTGATTAAACGTCCTAGGGATAGCCTTCAAGATCTCATTAAGAAATCGTTAAGAGGGTTTAAAGCGCGTTGGAGGACATAGTTGCCAATAGCAAACAACCTCCTCTTGCCAGCTCCCGCATCAGTAGAGAAAGCGATCCTTCCTGTGCTGTGTTATTATTCCAGGATTGGGACTTATTTACCATAGGAAGTAGTCCAATCTTTTTTCAAACTTCCACCCAACGTTTAAGACATCCTGAAGACGTTCAGTCATCTTATCTGAAGCAACAGCAAGAATCAGTGTATGGTACGACTAGAGCTTTGAGGCTTAAAAAAAAAAGAGAATAGAGAAGAAAATGACGTAAGAGAAGACGTTGCTCCGACTTTCCATAAACCGAGACGAAGGTGATTGAGGAGGCTAATAAAAAATGGAGTGAGTGTCTAGTTGGCTACAAAAGCTTCCTTTCTATGCCCATTGCGCATCCAATTTGGGATTAAGATAAGAAGGATTAACCAAGGTGATCTACCACGAGGATGGTTTCCACTTCTTGAGGTTCTTTAGTGATGATGCTAGAAGAGCTGTTCTGGAAGGAGGGCACTGGTTGTTTTGTAGGTAGACCAATTATCCTGACATTCTGGCATCCCAAGCGTATTCTAACCAAGGAAACTCACAGATGGATTCCCTTGTGGGTGAAGATACTGATAAATCTCACGAATTGGATTCGAACCAATATCAAGCTACTTGCCCTTTAGAGTTGCTTCGCTCCTGTACTGGATTATCCCTGAAAGTGAAGGTTCCAGTGAACGCAGAATCCCAATATGCGTGAGTTAGAGAAGGAAGTGCCAGTTTTGACAGTCTCAATCCCTCTTTTTTCTTTCAAAATCTCGTATCTCACTCGCTGTACGTGCGCTTGTGCAAGCGATGCGATAGAGAAAATCCAGCTATAAGTGATCGAGGACACCCCTTCCATATTCCCATCGGCCTATGAAGGAAACGAAACCTCCGGGCGTGTCGTCTGATCAAGCTCTTTCTATCTACGCAATTATTACAGATTAATCAACTAGCTGCGTGGTTCAGCCCTTGAAGGAAAGGCAGTTCGAGCGCCCTGTGAATAAATGTTTGTTAATGAATCATCTGCCAGAAGTACTCTTTCTTGAACGTAGATCAATGGGCTTTAGATATCCCGATACACTTTAAAATGGAGCCTGTGGTCCGTCTTACTCAACTTACTCAAAATCAAAAGGGAGCGGTAACCCTATTTGCACCTAGATATGGGTAAAAACAAACCTGCTCAAATAGGCAATAGCGAAGGAGTGATCGCTCATGGAAGGGTTAAAGATTAGGTAGTTACATCTATTTCATCAAAACGCAGTTATCGAAACCTCAATGGAATGGCTGTTCGTCAATGTCAATAAGTCCCTGACTAGATAACAAGGTAGAGGTGCTCTGGTAAAATATAGCGATAGCAAGCGCCCATTGTTTCCTTGACTTCGTCAAGAGCTCAAAATAGATCTAGTGAAACGCGTCTCTCGCTGCTAGACTCCTTCGGGGAAATGAATTGGTTACCGTTGAAAATGAAGATTATCCGTCTCCAGCCTCATCACAAGTGAAAGGACAAAACAGGGATTCTTGGATACATAGGCACGAACAGTTTACTGAGAATATGTGGATTCGTTAGTCAAGGGTATGCGTTTAGACCAGTTATTCCTATCACTTCATGAGCCCAAGTAAAAGTGAAAACATACGATCACTAAAGGGAAAGCTAGAGGAATGAGCCCGAGTCTGTGCGAGAAGTGAAATGCTTTTACAGGCTCAAAAGGAATCTGTGCCAAACGAGTTGAATACAAGAGTATTAAGTCAACAATTGGCATGGACCCGGAAACGAACATAGTTAAAAGCACAGAGTCAGCGAACGAATAAAGCTCGGGCTAGTCCCTCACTTCGGGATCCTGAAGTCTTCGATAGCAGGTAAGATCACCTGCCGGAAGGATAAGGAACTGAACTGCAGACATAGTAAAAGAATAGGCCATCACTGCATTCACTCCTCTGTAGGCGTATCTGCGCTATTCCTCAAGCGCTGTGGGATAAGGGTTTGTTTTAAGGACATTTGCCGACATTCATCATCAAAAAAAAAGGAGGAGAGGGCGATTTGCCAATTTCGGACATGTTCATAGTGAGGGCTATTTCACCAAGCTAGTATGAAGAATCTCAGCTCCGAGAGATGGTGGGTGACTGCAGGGGATTAGTTTCAAGCCACAGCCTCGAGAGCAGCCTACGAAAGAGTTCCGGCTATGCCTGGCCATCATAACATTCATAAACGAGATTGATAGATGAATAGAGGAGTCCAGCCACAATCATTATGGATTCGCCTGGTAGGAGTTCAACCGCTCGAACTCAGAGAGATGAGCCTAACAGTGCCCCAAGCCAAAATAGAGAGAGGATAAGAATGCAACTATCTAATCGGGATCACAGTTCCGACCATTCCTTTGAATTTGAAGGCAGAAAGGTGAAGAAGTGTTTAGCCACACTCTCTGCGGAACAGTCTTATCAAAGCGCTCTCTTCAACCAATCAAGCAAGACAGATGGAATGAAAGAAAGAAAAAGTAGCTCCGCAGCTCGCCCAGAAGAAGATACACCCGCCACTATAGATTTGTCAATCCGGCCATAGAATATATAAATATCTATTCTTTATTAAAGACATACACGGCATACTCAGACTAAGATGAATCATCTCAGTTCCTCAACAGGCCAAAAACAGAAGCAAGGGCGGAACGAGCTATTCTATTTTCAGATCTTGAAAAAGCTGCGTTGTCGGAAGGTCAGGAGCTGCAAACCACAAGAGCGAGAGACGATCCGGGTTTAGCGAGAACATGATCTTTTTTCTTAGAGTCTTTATCTCTATCTCCTGCCCCTGATCTCGAGACAAAGGAGAAGACATCAAAGAATTGTCACACAGCCGAAGCGAAGACCCAAATGCAGGCTTTGATGATTAGCAGCATCTTGTCTGAGCGAGTGAGCGTGAAGGCATCAGAACAGGAGCGTAGCAGCTCTCCCGATAGGGAGAGATATTGATGATTACTATCTCCGGATAAAGATCCCTGGGGATAAAAGAGAGAGTCATTCTTGCTCTCCGGAAGACGGAAATCACCGGTTGGCTTGGTCCAACCAAGAAAGACATGGGACTTTTTGGGCGTGTCATCTCAAAGCGAGATTGTGCTTATATATGTAATTGTCTGTCCTACTTTTCTTTATTGTATCTATGCTAGTCTATAAAGGAAGGGATACAGTTATAGGGGACCGAACCCCCAGTCGAGACGTTCCTTCGAAGTGTCTTCTTGCATTAACCCCAGCTTCTCCTTTACCGAAAGGTTTCAGTAGCTAGGAAGGCAATCGGCATTGAGGCCCAGAATAGGCCCTTTCCTCAAATGAATTTCACTCTCCCGGAATTCGGGTTGCAACCAAAAAGACCGAGAAAACGAAACTGGCACGCAAGTTACTTTTTTAAGGAAAAGGGGGTTGAAGCCGGGGTTGGCTGCGCTGCGCGGGAATTGAATGTCTATCGCTCGTACCGCTCCGTGGGGTTGAATTTCCTCGGGGAGTGGAAAGCCTTTCTCCTTCTTATTGATAGCATTGGTCTCGGAACGCCCTCGCCGGGCAAGTTCACTCTTTCTGCTGCTGTTCCGAGGAAAGAAGTAGAATTTGGGAAGGCTCAGGTTTGGTGGTATATCCTTACTTATATAAGTAGTAGTGATCCCGGCTCCGGTCAAATGGATTTAGGAAAGCTTCCACGTGACATCCTCAAGTTAGTCTTCTGCCTTCACTGTCTTCTCGAAAGCTAAAGGTAGTTCACCTAGGGTCTGAAAGAGACTAAGCTTAGCCTTGACCCAACAAGGTCAAGCCTTACCTTCTAATCCGGGAATTCGATTAAATAAAGAGGACTAGCTGTGAGCTTTGAGGAAAGCCTGTAAGTTCTCTTTCAAGACTTCCCCCTTCTCTTCCTGGGGAGAGTAACTAAGTAAGGCCAGAAAGAGGATGTTCAAACAATTTTGATCTTTCTCAGATAACAAAGACTACACTAATAGGCTAGCTTTGCGATAGGAGCTTGCGCGTGGGCCCAAGCTCTATAGGAAATAAAATAGCATAGGCATAGAAGATAGAAGCGGCTACGTTAGGAGTTATGTTATTGTCGTTTAGTTTAGCTTTCATTTAGGAGTGAAAAGGAGCATTTTTATGAGATGAACGTAATCTATATCTCTCCTTTCTTTGGTTAGAAACAATTCAATAGCTTGCTTTAGGGGCCTTAACATCGAATCACACATAGCTTGCTCCGAAGCTATGGCATTGATAGGCAGGACTTAGCGGTACAGCAGGCAAGCTGTTGAATCCTTCGCAAATGTTGCAACTACTTAAGGCCATTCGAGCGAGTCTCCTCAACATCAGAATGGAACCAGCCCAGCTTTTCTATCTCCATCCTTTCCAGTACCGAGT
The DNA here is from genome assembly GCA_948193065.1 of Aleurites moluccanus. Classification (NCBI taxonomy): domain Eukaryota; kingdom Viridiplantae; phylum Streptophyta; class Magnoliopsida; order Malpighiales; family Euphorbiaceae; genus Aleurites; species Aleurites moluccanus. The sequence goes on from CANXYC011351714.1 coordinate 32,174, forward strand.
GATTTATTTCAGCAACTTATTGCTGACTTGAGCATGAGCCAGGGTACAACTTATTCTGCTGTTCTGCTAATACTGTGCATCAGGCATCAGGTACTCTTTGTCAGTTCATCTTCTAATTCTAACGTGTCGAGACTTGGCGCCTATTATGTATGTGTTTAAAGCCCACCTGCCGCCTCTTCTCCCGTAAATCCCATACTCTCCCTCCTTGTACAGGGCTGACTGATTTAGTTACTGTTCTGTTCTAGGATGGATGTCACTGGCTTTTGATTCTTCTATGAACTTCTGTGCTTCGCTTTAGTTTACTCTTTTTAGGAGGAAGACAAGTAGTTCCTGGTCTTTCTGATATGCTGAACTTCAAATGTCTTAGTTGCAGATGTCGAAAATATGCATAAAGTTCATTTAGCACATCCATTTTCCTCTTGTTCTATTTTCATTTAAACGATTCCCGTGCAATCAAACTTTCTCTCTGCATTTAGGAGTGATCCTTATTGCAGCCGTGATCTTATATACGATACCACCAGACGCACCTCGGTACTTCCATCCGCCAATCAAGGCTAGTGGAGCGAAGAGAGCCAAAAAACGTGAGCGCCCCTACGCGAGCCTTATTGAAAAAGCCCCTTACTATAGAACAAGCAACGGATTGAGCTGCGCGAAAGCCGTTGCGCTAACGCGCATCCGTTTTCTTGCTCGTTAGCGCTTTACTAATAACATAAAAGGGGAAAGCCAAAACCTACTCCTAACAAGTTGCTGAGTTCGGCTTTCGGGGCTACCTACTTTAGGGCTTATGTAATATATAAAGAAGAGCCCTCTTAGGGCCTTTTTGTTTAAGGGCTGCTCGCCTTAAGGAAGTGGGATAGCGGAGGTGATTTCGGTAAACCGATGCATGAGCTGAGGCTCCCATGTCCCGCCGACCTTCCGAAAAAGTAAGGTCGTAAAGCGGCTCATAGGGAGTCAGAAGCAAGCAGAGTCAAAGGCGGGTCAAACTCACATAAGCAGAGGGGGAGATACATTCATGAAAAGCGAGAAGCCATGCCGTGGGGGACTGGCCAACTATGAATAGATCTTACTTTCGGGTAAGAGTAAGAACATCTATTAGTCCGTATCGTGGGTCTACTTGTTACAAAAGGCGAACATCCCCATTCCAAAACATTCACATAGGTCCTCAGGCAGGCATCGAAAAGGAAGGACGAAAAGAGTCTATTTACCCTTACAATATTCCGGAATGTATCATGGCCCTATCTATTCATCTTTTTCTTCAAAAAAAAAAAAGAGTTCCGGGGCCGGGGGAACAAATAGGCGTGGGGAAGAGGGAGAGGGGGGGCTACGAGCCCTCTCCCGTTGCTGTTCCCGGACCACCCATTCCTTCCCCGGCCCGGTGAGGTCCGATGAGATCAGATCTCTCGAACGAAGTGAAGTGATAGGAAGAGAAGACTGCTGGCGGGAGATCTCTATTCATTACACCCCCTTGTATAGTAAGGGGAAAACGGAAGTGCGCTCCTGCGCACCAGCTGAAGGAAGGAGCTTTGGAAGCTTACCGCACCGTGGGTATTAGAGAAAGGGGAAAGCCAAAACCTACTCCTAACAAGTTGCTGGATCGAAGTAGAACATTCTCCATTCGCCCGCCAGCAGCAGAGGGGGTTCGATTCCCGTTATACGCGATGTGGCGAAAAAGACTGATTCAACGAGAGATGCCTTGCCTGCATTAAGATTTAAAACTTGTCGTCTACTTTCAGGAAATGTTCGGAAGAGAGAACTTACAATAATACAACGCCGCATTCTCCGAAGATTGAGGAACAAGAAGAAAGATATTAAGAGAAAGATTTATCCGAGAGAAAATCTTAACAGTTACATCCAATCACAAACTACACGAAAGTTGCCCCTTTTTCATGGGGATTTACCCATCACAGAGATGCACAGAGGAACAGAACGAACTTCATATATCCCTTTTCTACTTAATCCAGAAACAAGATTGGACGTTATTCCGGTTCGTCTCCATTTTTGTGAAACTATTCCTCAAGCAAGGCAGCCGATAAGTCATCGAAGGGTTTGTGTGAATAATGGAATGGTAAGCATTACTCATTTGAAAGTGTCCCACGGTGATATAATATCTTTTCAAGAAAATGACGCAAGAATCCGCGGTGAAGAAATAAGGAGATCTTTCTATATTGAAATATCAGTTGAAAAAATAATAGGCAAATTCCTGGATCACCCGGTAAGAATGTGGAGAAGAACCAAAACAGAATGGTTCCACCTACTCAAAACTAAGAGGGGATGTCGCCTACTACTAAAATCCCGGTTTTTGCAACAGTTGCGTTCTTCTATGCAAGAAGAAGACTTAGAAAGAACAAAGAAGTTTGGATCCGAAAAAGTATGCTTAGGCAGTTCCTTCGCTGAGCACAACAGAATGAAGAGAAATTTATATCATTTCAAATCATCGCTATCCTTTGCCAAGGATAGGAACGAGAAAAACCGAAATCTTCTTATTCGAGTAGGAAGTCCTATAGTTTACAACTCTTCTTTATATAGTAATTCGATCTATTGCTCCGCATGCCCCCATCAGTTTACTATGAAGAGAAGAATCAAAAGGATCGAACTACCTACTCATTATTCGGAGGTGAATCATAGAACACTAAAAGCTGTGGTATCTTATGGACCTAACATAGGTCATATCCCTCACGACATAAGATTGAAAGATTTAAACCTTCCTCTTCGGAGCGGAAACGGACGTGGCCAAAACATATAAAGATCGGCGTAGTCGCTCATAGGGACCGGATAGAGGATAGTCTAGATCGATTCATAGATAGATTTCTATCCATATAGATAGGTATCTCCGTGGATAGAGATAAAGATAGGGATCCATCTAGTCACTATTTCCATTTTTTTTTTCTTAATTCTGATTGATTGCCTTTTTTTTGACGACAAGTTTTAAATCTTAATGCAGCAGGCAAGGTGAAATTCATTTCAATTATTACTTGCTGGGTCGGAGCGTAGACGAGCGAGCAGAGCCCAGGAAACAGGGAAGCCCGTCATAGAGCAGTCGACTAGAAGTAGAAGACTGATGGCCTGAGAGAAAGCGGCCTCTCTCGGGAAACATGGCCAAATTTCTCTTCTTTCTTTTTTATTTCGGGTTTCTTTATTTTTTCAGGGGCCCAGAACGCTAAAGGGGAGAAGCAAACCGAACCTCTAATCGACCTGGACACATAAAAAATTCTCGGCGTCGAGAGAGATTTGAGATTCCGTAAGTAACTCAGTGAGTGCTTTCTAAGAAGGGAAAAAGAAAATGAAATACGAACAACCGCGCTGGTCGTAATAGATCGACTTTCATGCTAGTTCTTGCTCCAGTATGAAAGTTCCATTTCAGGGAAGGACGACGTACCATGATACTTTCTGTTTTGTCGAGCCCTGCTTTGGTCTCTGGTTTGATGGTTGCACGTGCTAAAAATCCGGTACATTCCGTTTTGTTTCCCATCCTAGTCTTTCGCGATACTTCAGGTTTACTTCTTTTGTTAGGTCTCGACTTCTCCGCTATGATCTTCCCAGTAGTTTATATAGGAGCTATAGCCGTTTTATTCCTATTCGTTGTTATGATGTTCCATATTCAAATAGCGGAGATTCACGAAGAAGTCTTGCGCTATTTACCAGTGAGTGGTATTATTGGACTGATCCTTTGGTGGGAAATGTTCTTCATTTTAGATAATGAAACCATTCCATTACTACCAACCCAAAGAAATACGACCTCTCTGAGATATACAGTTTATGCCGGAAAGGTACGAAGTTGGACTAATTTGGAAACATTGGGCAATTTACTTTATACCTACTATTTCGTCTGGTTTTTGGTTCCTAGTCTTATTTTATTAGTAGCCATGATTGGGGCTATAGTACTGACTATGCATAGGACTACCCACGGAGCGGTGAAAAGACAGGATATATTTCGACGAAATGCTATTGATTTTAGGAGGACTATAATGAGGAGGACGACAGACCCCCTCACGACTACTAATTGGAAAGTCGCTTGATTGGTTCGAATCCAATTCGTGAGATTCAAGTGATCTTCAGCTGGCCAGTGCTCTTTTCCTCTAATTCATTGAAGTGAAGGAGATGACTAGATCTTTGTATGTACGGGTCTCAATAATGGAAGAGAGAAGAGAGGAAAAAGAGAGAGAGGAAGTGTGGGGAGAAATGATAAAAAAGAGATTATTATTGGAACATTAATTTGGAAGAGATGATGAACGCGGGAGTTCATTTTGGTCATGGTACTAGAAAATGGAACCCGAGAATTGCACCTTAAATACTACAGGTTATAGAAGAAGGAAAATGCAGCCGAAGGCGGTATCTTCCATCTCATCTATTAGATTAGAGTCTCAATTACTGAAAGGACCGGGCGACTCTATTCTAGCAAGGAAAGAAGAGGAAAGCACAGGAGGAGGATTCTCCCTTTGCCTCTGTCCTATATACATACAGTACAGACAGGAGTGAGAGTAGCGTCTTGCTATGGTGCTTACTGTCTTGACTGGCTTAGGAGTTAGAGTGAAAGGTTGCTAAGGCTCAATCTCAGTTCTCTCCGCGGGGATCTGCTTGGCTGGGTTCCTTCGGCACACCTCTTTCTTCTTTAAGATAGCCTTGTTTAAGAACAGGCTAATAAGGCCTGCCTGACTTCTGTCTTTCATAAATACGCGGGAAAGGACCCTTTCCCCATTCATCTCCATCGGGGCGAGATGAAGTAAGAAGCTGGACTGAGAGTTTCCTTATGTAGATTCCTTCAAGACTCTTCTTTCATTTATGAGTTCACTAAAACCCGAAGGAACTCCAGCAAGGACCTGCAAGCTTCTCTTCTCAAACTAGACTAACGAAAAGAAGGAATTGGGATCATCGAGATCAATCCAGAAAGATGCGCTTCCTCCTGGATTCCCCCCGGGTTCCGTACGGAGCATACGCCCAGTTCAAGAATGGAATCGAGGATGAGAACGACGGATAGAGCGGCACTCTTCAAGGGAAAGCCCTAAATGTGCCTTCCTCATATCAGCTCTCTTCCCTACTCTCTTTTCTAAGCTTGCCAATAAACCAATGATCCCGCGAGGGACAAAACTGCTGCTATCTATGCGGACCCCTTAGCTCATATGAGAGTGAGATCAAGGGCATTCCTCATAGCAGGTCGTCTAGCTCGAGAACGAGAAAGGGACCTAGCGGGAAAGATTCTACAGACCTTACTCCCACTTATACCCAAGGAAGAAGTGTGATCGCCGTCCGCGAACCTCATACCACGATAGCCAACTCCTCTATTGACGAGAACACCGAAATGCAGAAGCGTCCTTCTTTATATTCCCGAAAAGAAAGTAAAGCATTTGCTTGTCCCGCGTAGGGCAAGGAAAAGGACAGAGAGAAGGCAAGCTCTAAGCGTTTGATTCCCACTCTCTAGAGGTTCGAGTTCTAGTTCTTTACAAGACAGATGGGAACTGTAGCTAACAAGTGTGCCCTGAGTGGAATCCTACTTATACTCTTTCTACTAGATTGGCAGGACGGGTGCCAAGTTATTAGTAGCTAGGCAGCTAAGCCAGTAGTAGTTCCGGGCATGAAGCTATAGGTTCTATTTTCGGCCGTGAGACAGAGGTCAGAGGCAACTTTTTATATGGGTAGCCGTGCGTGTTAATAGATCTTCTTCTTTAGTAGTGGGCGTTCCCGGTAAGGTTTCGTTTATTTATTAGAAGGATAAGCACGGTTATTGCTCAAAGTAAGTCCTTCTTTTTAGGTTCGATAGGACCTGGGAATCTCCTTATTAATAAAATAGAACCCGGAACCGAGAAGGCTTTCTTTAATAGCCTAATTAGCCATATAGGGGACTACTCGGCAAGCTCAGCAAGGAGACGAATTCATTCCGATGGCCCATTTTACCTATAGGCGGATTCCCTCATACTTTCATTAGGTCTGTGGTGGAAGTTCCTAGCTAAAGAGGAAAGGTCATAAACTGAAGCAGCTAACAAGTACGGATGTGCCCCAGAAAGGAACCAAGTAGACTAGCTCGACCGACTACCGGGGGAGGGACGATTAAGTAGCTCGAGTCAGGGACGAAGCTCGAGCAGTTCCTAAAGAAGAGGGGTTTCGCTCGACCGGCTAAAGAGAGTGAAGGTTTGGAGGCGAATCTGATACAAGGGGCGGAGGAGAAAAAGTAGCTTTCGGAGTTTCAGAAGTTCAGAATGTGATCCCATGGTTCGAAGAGACGGAAACGATAGGGACGATACAGAGACCGGAGAGGGACATCGACGATAGGAGAGAAAGAAAGCTTTTGAACACTGGGCATAAGTCACAGGGGATTCTCTAGTTGCAGGAATGGAGTAGAATTCTTGTCTCGCTTACCCGCACCAGGGTCCAGCCAAGATACAAGGAAGGTTAGGTTAATCGGTCTGTAGATCCAATCACTTCAACCCCTCCGGTATTGTTCTGCTCCTTAGAGAAATCTCACCCAAACAAGGTTAATGGCTAGAATGAGCCTAATCGAGACGAATCATACGCCTGCGGCAACTGACTTCCTTTCTTTTTTTAACTCTTCCGTGGCTCTATAGCCGGCAAGGAAGAAGTTTCAATCGGCCTAACCAGACGAAAGGCTTTAAAGAAAGAATAAGGACCAGGCCATAGTCGATCCACCAGCAAGGAATTAGCCATAGAATGAAAAAAATACCCGGACCGGGGAAAGTCAGCATTTGACTTGGCAAGCTAGCTCCGCAACGAAAAGAATGAATTCCTCTGCGTCCGCTGCTATTGACTCATAGGAATAGATGATTTAATCACAAATTTAGTAGATAAAGGAATAAGCGCTCAAGCTTTTTGCTTGACAGTAGGACTTGCTTTGAAACCCTGCTGCTTGACTGCTCGACTTGGCTATTGAAGAAGCTCTTTTGATTGCTTGATTATTTACCACAAGAAAGGTGGGAGGATTCGAACCTATGTGTATCGATAGCCAAAACTGATGGCCTTCAAGGCGTACTGGCGAGCATACAGAAAAGAATAAGACGGGCAAGATCTCACTCTTCGTGCTGGGGGCGGTTTCACGCTGTTGTATTCATTACTTCCGCGATCTTGCTTTCTTTAAGGAAGTCAGAATGGCTTACTATACCAGATTATTGAATTTAAGCCTTCCCCCTTTTCGTCGTTGGAACCCTAGTTGTATTCTGCCTATGCATCGGTGCCTGGGTCCCCTCCATTCAGGTCTTTAGATGGGATACGACCCGGCTCTTAGGATGCTGGAGTCCTGGGATTCCGTACTGGTCGCTAGGGCGATAGGTCAACCCTCTTTATGTCTTTCACACTTGTTTGTGAAGGGGTCCATCCGCCCGATTCGGATATGGATATTTCATCTCTGTCATACCGATAAGACCCAAGCCGCTGGGTGGTATAGTGGTCCTATAGGGGGACAGGCCTAAGGTGATTGGATGGGCCGCACCTAAACCGACAGCTCATTAAGCTGCGAGAAGGGCGTTTGAATAAAGAAAAAAACAAGGTAACATCCTCACTCTTACATTGTGGGAGCCCAGGTACATGTTCCTCTGACAAGGAGGGAAGACTAAGATTGATCGGCTTGTGAGGGATTCCCCAATGACAGAAAAGGAGGACTTTCAGATAGTCCTTCACTAGATGGGCAAATCGGTCAATCAGACTGCGGGAGGGGCGTGGAGGAAAGGGCCTACAGGATCTCTAGATCTAGAGCCGAAAGGAAATCCATGTGTCAAGCTAGGGGACCGGCAGTCCGGGGAAGGAGTCCGATCTGTCACATCCTGGATCTAAAATCCTTCCGCAGTAACTTGAAGGATTTAAATAAGAAATGGGATGCACAGTGATAGCAATAGGTTCGAATCCTCTCCATCCTTCAAGTGGGAAAAGCGGTGGAGTGAATAACACTAAAGTATGCAGTAAGAATAAACCACTCGGCTAAGAAGTTGAAGGCTAAGTAAAAAGCGACGTATACTTGGAATCACTGGAAGATGAGGTAGATTACAACCCTCATCGTATAGGGCGACAATTTTGATTCGACCAGGGGCTGCCAAGTAAATATTCGCTTCCTTTTGCCATAGAACCACATACATATGGTGAATTCCCAGAAGGCCTCGATGTATTCATATCTAGAACTAAGTGAGAGGGGACGATTACTGCATTTTTGCAGCTCTTTTTGAAGAACCGCAAGAAGGACCTGAAGCGAATCATGAAAGATGTCCTTCTGCTGCCTCGGAGTAGGCCTTTTGCTCAGCGTCTCCAGACTAGGCCACCAAGTCTTCCTCCCGCATTAGGAAAAAAAGAAATAAGTTCTCCAGCCCCCATTATGGCACCAACTGTAAGACGGCCAAAACAAAAGTAGGAAGGCTGCCTAAAGATAAGCTTCTAAGTTTTGGTCTTTCCACTTCGGAATATAATATAAGGTGCAGAATTTCCTCCGTTCCTCTACTTTCCAGTATAGCTACTTTCGTTCCTGCTTCATTGGGCCTTCATTACTCCCTTCTTTCTGCTAGTTGATTCGAAGCAACCTCATAAAAGTGTCCCCAAGACTGCGGAGGGCAATCAGAAAGAGGCAAGGCAAGCACTTTTCAAAAATGACAAAGCTAAGGAGACAGATAAAAAAGGATAAACCTTTACAAAGCCTTAAAGGCCTTACGCTCGGGCTTACCTTTTGGTAGTCCCTTCGCTATACTTAAACTAATAAGAAAAAAAAGTCTAATGCATACAAGAGTGAAGAGGGGAATTGACCATCTAATCTATGTCAGGTGTGTCACATCAAATATTGTATAAGTTAAGTTATCTGCTTGTGCCAAAAGGATAGCTGAGGGCCGGTATCCCATATAGGCAGTAGGATTGCTCGATTTGGCCATTGCGCTAAGGGATTTAGAAGTAAAGGCCGTCCTGATTGTCAACCAAAAACTTGCGACTTTAGGGATTGTTCGTGCATAAGCGAGGCGCTCCCTTTTCCAGCTAGGGCGCCCTCTAGTTTTGAAGCAGGGCCCGACTCCGCTTCCTTCTTCCAAAAGATGTGGCCTGGTTCGGACATCTGTCATGCCGTTCAAGACTTCTTTAAATATGGGAAAATTCTCTAATCTATCAAGGCCACGTTCATCACTTTGGTTCCCAAATCTGAAGCTACGGACTCTTTCGAAGCTTTCCGGCCAATATCCACTCTCCAACAAACAACTAACTTCATCAACAAGGTCATCACTAAACTTCTTGCGAACCGATTAAGCTCCATTTTAGGTAAAATCATCAGCCCTAAGCAATCTGCATTTATTCAAGGCCGTGGCATAGTGTAGAATCTTCTTTTGGCTCACGAACTTATGCAGAAATTCATCATAGAAAGCGAGACTTCGAAGCTTTGTGCCAAGGTGGACTTAGAGAAAATGGATTCCATCAATCGAACTTCTCCAAGCCTTTGTCGATCTCGGATTCTGCAGAAAGAGGTCTATTGTCTCAAGGTATTTTTCTCCTAAATTTTAGGTTCTATGCAATGAATGGTACGCCCTTCGCCTTCTTTGGCAGGGTATTCGCCAACGATACCCTATTTCTCCTTCTGCTCTTCTGTATTGCGATGGAAGGCTTCTCCATTCTTATTCAAGAGAGGCAATGATAATTGTTTTAGAAAGCCAATGCTCTCCCGGGATCGAAATCCGATCTCTCACTTCCGACGATCGAATTTTCTTTGCTGAAGCTAGTCTACATTCAGCCCTTGGAATTTCATAATGACTCTCAGACTTTGCAGAAGCGTCGGGCCTCCCCATCAGTTGGCATAAGAGTAAACTCTTCCTTTCCAGGAAAGGAGTTGACAGGCACTTTCTTTCGGGCATTCTTGATCTGTCTATTGGTGAGTTGCCCCCCTCTAGGGTGATTTGACTAGTGGAATTTCAGTATTCGATTCACCCACCTCTTCGTGATTCGCCCTCTCTCTCCGGGGGTAGAGGAAGAATAGCTAATCAGGAAGACCGGTTGCAATCAGTCTTTTCAAGTCCAAGATCAGCTGTGTAAGAAAAGAAGTAAGCACATTTCCAAGTCGAATCAAAAAGGTAATAGCCGGTAGAGACCTACGTTATTCACAATAGGTGTCCTTGCTTAGCCCCTTTTAAGAGAATATTGGCTTGGTGTTAAGTGACTGGCCTTTTTCTTGTTGTTGTCGAGTGCCTGTCTCAATTGATGGACGCTAAGTCTTCCCCGGGGAGGTATCCAGTAGGGTAAGTTTACTAGTTGCTAATTTCCTGCTGTCCGTGGCCCCTTCTTTCTTTGCTCTGGTTTTTGCTTCCGAAACGACTTGATCTAGTACCAAATTTAGGGGTTGATGAGATGGACTCGTAATGTACAACCGATACTGGAGAATGAAGTTCGTAACGGAATCAAAGCAAAAGTGGTACAACTCGATTCGATGACCCCCTAACCGTTTCAAGTGGGACTCTTACTACTCTAGTCTACCTTAAAGCTAGCTCGGGCATTCGTTCGAATCCGTCACTGGACTTATTCCGTGGGCGGGGTCGTAGTTTCTTCCTATAGGCTAGCCCGTTACTCCCTTTGATCCGTCATTTCGGGCAGGAGATTGTGACCCAACAGATGGGACCTAAGCCGAAGAAGTCAGCCCAACCACTCCTTCCAGTGCTACATCGAAGAAAGGAGCTCCCGGTACTTAATCATGAGCGAAACATCACACATGTGAAGCTTTATTCAAATAAATTGAGTGGTCAGTTGACCCTACCATTAATGAGATATACTCGAGAAGGAAGACTCTATCCCGTTTCTGGCCTGTGAAGAAAGCATCCCGGAAGAAGGAGTTAGGAAAGTTGGAAAACTATCTTATCATACTAAGCTTTCAAGAATAAAACCTTCTTTCGCCTTCAAGATGCGGCCTTTCCGGTGTTAGGAATCGATCTATATGCTTATCTGGTGGATGCGCGTCTTAGGTTGTTTTTTCAAAATAACTATCAATTTCATAAGAGAAGAAAGGTCCACGTTGGGAAGTAGTACGCCTGGTTCACCAGGTTCTACCACTGCAGGGCCCAGAAAGCAATTCACCCTTTACTAAAGCCCGCCCACTTCGGGTTCTCCGACAAGGGTCTATGGAACGCGGGTTATGACTATGGGGGTGAAGGGGATGTAGGCTTCCTGCTCCGCCGTATATGGAAAAAGATCTGCTCTTGCCAGTGGGGATGAAGGAGATGTTACGCGTGCCGGTGAATCCGCAGAGGGAATAAGCGAGGGATGCTTTTAGGCCGTTTTCCAGAGGGGGCAAAGCATGGATTAGGCAAAAGAAGAAGTTTATGCTCGCACGGCATTAGAACCTGTTCGCCGGGGGCAAGCGGAGTTCAGTCGTCACAAGCAAACTAGCGAAGCAGTTCTATTGGCCAAGGCACATTATTCAAAGAAGTAAGAAAGAATTGAATCGATTGACTTGAAACAATGTCTCTACCGTCCCACAATCCATTGAAGAAGCAAGGCGCAATCCAGTCCTACAATCTACGGCCTGTGAGAAAGAGAGTCTCAACTAGAAAGAAATAGGGAAAGGGAAGCCACTTCTACTCAAGCACGGGATTCGTTTAGTGGGCAGAAGAAGAAGATAAGTTCAGTGGGCTAGCTGACTTCAGTTCGATAGTCTTTCTAATCCCTATGGAATTTGGCCTCGGTACTAATGTGTTCTTGGCTCCTACAGCGGAGGATAAAGATGCTCTTCCGAAGTATGTTCGGTTTGCTACTGGACAGCCTTTGGGATATCTGTCTTCTTGGCCGTTGTTCGCGCTTTGCCATCACTTTATTGTGTGGTATTGTGCGGAAAGGGAGACTTGCTTCCTTGGGTGTGGCAGGTCTTCCTCTTTCACTGCTTGCGGGCTCCTTTGCACCGCCCGTACAAGCATCATTACGGGAAAGGCTTGATTGATTGATTGATTCGGCCGCAAGATAAGCCGCTTAGGAGTCTATTTCTGCTGGAGGAGCTAGTGGGTGGCCTCTCCTCTGGTTGAGTCATGTAAACCTCCTCCTTGAGATCACCATTCAAGAAGGCACTCTTCACATCCATCTGATGAATCCTCCAATTGAACTGAGCAGTTATTGCAAAGTCCGATTGTTTTGATCTTCGCTGTGCAAAAGTCTCCTCATAGTCTCTACCTTCCTTCCGAGCATAAGCCTAAAAAAGCAACTCATCTTGTTTTCTCCATATGGTGTGAGCTCGAGACGACTTGGACTTTGTTCTAAAAAGCAACCACCCTTTCCCGGAAAAAGACTTCTTCTTGATCGCGGCTTTATACTTGAGGGTATGGCCAACTCACGAATCCACAACTCCCTCGAAGCTGCTGCCTTTCGAGGTACATGCATACGAATGAAGCATCTATGGTTTATAAGCTTGTGATTGATTTGATCGTCCACACCGCCATCCAACCTCAGGTAGTCGGAGCCAAAGCAAGAGTATAGAACCCATATTTGTACTGAAGGATCTTCTGAATCCAGGGACAAGGCAAGTACATCAAATTTTCCTCAAAACGTCCTGCATTTGTCAATTTCCATTTCTGACAAGTGTTTTGGCCGAAGACGTTCTTGGAGCCATCCTCTAACAAGTCCTTCCTCGTCAGAGGTGATAATTCCCTTTTCTGGGAATGCCAACCAAAGCGAGAAAGGTAGAGGCTGGATACCAAATCTTCCGTGAAGTCAAAGGAAGAAGCGGTACCAATGACGGTTCAACCGACGGCTTCCCAGTGAGCTCAATACCCGCAAAGCCAACATTTCAAGTAGGCTTGAACTTTGTAATAAGAGGGAAGATGGCCAGTGAGTGTGTCAGAGAATTCATCATCCGCACTGAAAGAGCACTTACATCAACTGCTCTACCACGAATCAGAAACCTCTTAGCAAACTCACATGGACCCAAAGCAAAGAAGAAATGATCGACTTTCATGCTTTTTGTCCAATTCTGGGAACTGTAAGAACCGATTCACTTCCTCACAACCTAGCATTTTCTGCCCGTGGGTCAGGAAAGTCAGAAGGCTTTCATTCTTTTCAACCTATCAGGAAGAGCTAACCAGACTAATGACCGTGAGTGCGACGGACGGCAACCTGGTCCATGAAATCTAGCCTTCGCCATTACAAGCCGGGATGAGACAGTCGAGACAATACAATCTGTGACGAAATCATACGGCTATGCCAGGGCGAGCAGTGCTGCTGCTCGGCAGTCACCCGCTTTGATCCTGCCTTGTTAGTCATCCGTAGAGCTAAGAGCTAAAGGGAATCGAACCACTCCCTTCGTTCTTAGGGGTCTGCTCTTTGATCAACGTATTTCTCTGGTGATATGCTTTCTTTCTTGTCTTCTTTCGCTGCTTCCGAAGCTTTTCGCGCTTAAGGCGTTTCGGGGGGAGGGTGCTAGGGCATCTGTGTGCACGAAGAGGGCTAGTTCGCTTAAAGCTTAGCGCGGTGGAGGGGGAAGTTCATTGATTGCTAACGAAAAGGCTTGTCATGAAGAAGAAGCCTATTCCCATGAAAGGAGGGAAGGTGACTGGTGCTGATCCATCAGGAACAAGTGAGTAAGCCTTATTCGATTCCAAAGCAAACACATAGCTGTAGCTTTAGCGCGCACTTTACAACACAAACAAGACAAAGAAGCTAAGCGCGAACAGAAGCATCCGCAGAATCCGAATCATCCGCCGAGAGGGAATAAAGCCCAGTGATCATTTGAAGAAAGCCCCGTGCTTTTTCATTCTCCCATGACCCGCCTACTGAGCGATAAGGAATGCTTGATCGAAACCGGCGATAGATGTGATGGATGGAGGAATGGCTAAACCGACCAACCATAAGAGGCGGGTGAAAAAAATAGGGATCGTGTGGCCTCTTTCTTCCACTGCTAGGTGGGGTGATCGATCCAGAAAAGGTAGGGATAGAGCAGTGTCCATCTATCGGATCGAACATCAGCGGCTGAGGGGATTGATCCATCGGTCAAGGGAAGACTGACATCAAATCTGAGACGGGGTGGGGAAGACTTGCGGCGAGGGATGCATAAGGGCCGGGAAGGAGGGGATAGCTAAAATTGGAGGAGCATCCGAAATTAGTCCAACACGAATATACCTTAAGGGTAAGAGAGACCGGCTAACCTGTGATATGCCAGTCGAGAATCCCTTCCTTTATCGGATAAGCAGCATAGTTTGTGTTCTTGTTGCCCATTCCCCTCCCCTAGAGCATTCAAGGTCAAGGTGCTTCTTGAAAACAAAGTCTTGCTCCGCTTGCCTTTACTCACGAATAAAGGGGAACACCCTTTCTTACCACCGGTAGATCGAGTGCCCAATTCTTACTTCCCCCAGGAACTCTAAATTCTTCCCCCGAAAACACATAGTAGACGCTGAGGGGGCTAAAGACAGAGTAAGAGCCTGGGAGTTCCGGTCCGCTGATTGGTAGATGGAAGTCTTTTCCCGAGGCCAAGACATATATGTGAACAGTTTCTTTCCTTTCTCCCCCTTTCCGCCTAATGCCCGACTGCCCCTATACTTTGATCGATTGACCGACTTAACATACGCTCTAGATGGACAAGCTCTCCTTCTGTGCGCATCGATCGACCGACGTAGGGATTTGCATGGGGCCTTGCGCGTCGCGTCGGAGATTGTATTACAATATACGTTTCAATGGGCGTAGGTACTGGGGGTGTGGCGTACGCCACTGACTTTCTGGTGTGCATCCTGCACTTCCCACATGATTGTACAGTAGGCCTTGGAGCCCTCATCTGTAGGTACATAGAGGTGTGATGATCGCATATGCGGAGCAGCTTCGTTCGAGGGCCGACAGTCAGCACGAGGGCCTGCGGGCAGGGGAAGACCCCGCCGAGTAAGGCTTAGGCCTAAGGACCACTGATATTGGAAAGGCAGGTCGAACAGCACTAGTTCCGGCCGAACCCGGACAAAGGATTCGGCAGTTTGCCCTGCAGAAGCAGAAAGAGAGCTCGCATAAGGTTTTTAATTACCAGTCCCATGTACAGTTTCCACCGTAGCAGATCAAGACCGAGTAGCAGCAATCGCTAATTCAATTGCAAACAGAACACTGGTTACTGATTAACGTCCGACAACAGCTCTTATTCTATTCCAATGTCTACTCCTATTAGTATTAGTGCACCGGCGGTTATTCATCTGCACACCGCTTATTCAACAGCAGATAGGCTTAGAGCTCCTACGAACACACCGGATATTGAAAAGAGCGCTTACTCTTCTTTATGACTCATCAATCAGGAGTCGTTCACAAGAGAAAGACTAGCTGTGGATTCAATAGCAGTTTCTTCTTATTAAACAGGAGAAAAGTGCCTTACCTTACTTCCTTTTGAAATTGTGTAAATTCAAAAGAAATATCTAGTTACCGTCGCATCAACAGTCAAGGTAGCTCTTACTTAGCGAAGAGGCTTACAACGCGGAAAGGCGTTGGAAGAAGGGAAGGTAATAGAGTTCCGAAAGGCACTAATTACTGGTTGAGCTGATACGAGTAGTTACACAAATCGGATGCTACCAAAACTCTCTTTATCTTGTCCTCCCCCTCTTCTCTCTCCAAAGGCTCCAGAAGCCCTTCTCTTCCTTGACTAGCAGCAGATTCTAAGACTTCTCTTCCCATTAAAAGCGGCAACTCATTCTCAAGCACTAGCGCAGCGGATGATTGAACAAAAGCCATTCTTTCACAACCTCTTCTGGCTTATAAGCTCATTCCCTGACTTCCTTTTTAAGACATGTGGACATAAAAAAAAATGCATTGGTATTGGGCAGGTGAACCTGGCTACACAAGAACTGTCACTCTAGCAGACGATCTAGTTTCACACCAATCTAATCTGCTTATATAATAAATATAACAAGTGACTTAGTCAGTCAGTCCATTCGCAAGGCACGTTCAGTTCTTACTAATTTCTTTCGCTTTTCATACTTGCTTCGCCAGTTCCGGCTAGAGTAATATTAGTAAGGACGGATAAAGGGTCTGAAAGAGGCTTACAACGTGCTTGTGCGAAGGAGAATACCTCTCTTTCTATTAGCTCCTGTAGCTATGGGCATGTAGGATAATCTATGTATCTTAAAAGGATCGTTAGAAGCTCTATCTTTTATCCCCCTCGTGGTTGTTTGAAGGCCTCTATTGTTATCTCCGGACGCTGCGGACGCTAGTTCTCATCCGTTGTTCTCTCTTAACGTCCGGTCTTCCAAATCCTGGCTTTGAGGTTGTTTACTCGCTCGACCACCGGGAGAGGAAGGAGAGCTTTACTCGCTCGCGCTAATCAATAAGCGGGAGAGGAAGTCCCCCCAAACAAAGGAAACAGTTTTTGCTACGGTTAGTGGTTTCGGATTAGCAACACAAGTTGCAACATAGTCAGGAGCTGCTCGAATGGAAGAACTTGCCAAGGGCAAAGCATAGGCGGTGAGTGCCCTATTTACCATATGAAGCATCTTCCTCTGAAGCCGCATCAGTTACTGT